>JAVTVY010019089.1:0-83609 GCA_036873755.1 Hanleya hanleyi
TGAGGATTCGAATCATAATGGAAATGTTACTAAAATATTTGTTTTATTATTACTGGAAATGCCTCCAGAGGTTTGATATTGCATTCGAAATATGTTTGTTCAGGAAAAATGTTAAAATAAACGGAAATAAAAAATAATCATGGCAGCGGTGGGATTCGAACCCACGCCTCCTGAGAGACTGGTGCCTAAAACCAGCGCCTTAGACCGCTCGGCCACGCTACCGGTTGACTGAAGTGTACATCTTAAAACCTGATTTTGTTTTCTGCTCACAATTTTCTCACTGTCGCGACGATATTTCGTTGTATTCTGTGTTTATTATTGATATTTCACTTCCATACATGTCCATCCTCATCTGTTTCAGACAGAATACGTAGCTATGTGGCGTGGATGTCTCGTGTCGGTTGGCCGGGATGACGTCAAAGCCAAGGATCACCCTGAGGGTAACGACGCGGTAGATCGCATCCCGCAGGAATCCCCCATCTGCCCACGTTTAATTCAAACAGTCGATTCGTGGAACGCGCATTCCAGACAGACCTTCAAAATGCCAGAGAACAATGGATATTTCCACACAGCTCCGGCAGGAACAGTGGCAAAGCAATTACTAGCTCTACCATTGCCTTTTTGTTAATATACAATCATACAACCGTGCGTTTTGCAGTATAGAGGGTCATGAGCATGGGACCATGCTTCGGGTCACGGTAAGTATTAAATTATTTATTTACTTAATAATTAATCATATTTTGTAATTTACTACATTCGTCCATGTCACTGACAGTATTAATATTATTGCTTTATTCGTCTCCGTATTCCCTTAATTTTCAGGTGAATTTGACTTTATATTAAATAGAAAGGCAGTACTCCAGTTTTTGACACTTGTAGATCAATTTGACGCTGCATTTGTGATGTTTATAGGCCTACTTAGCTGGGGTAAGCCCGCTTGACATTCCCACTGACTAAAATTAAGTACAAAATAAATGTAAATATGATTTATTATTATCATTTCATTTTTTCTTCATTTCTTTTCTTTCGATATCTGCCACTTGTCCAGATTGACAAGATTGTAAATTTTCATGACCGTACTCAATTAATGGAGAAAATTGGGAAGGGCTGTGAAAATTTGATTAATCGGATTTTCCGGTATATTCCCCTTATGGAAACATTACCTCGAAATAGAAGTGCAGGAGCCGCTGAGCACATTTGAAAGTGTGTGTGTGGGGGGGGAACTGAACTCTATACCGGCCATGTTAAATGTTGCATGGACTGCTGCTATCTAGGATAGGACTTATAACATTGCGGTTAAATAAATCAAATCATCCTTTTACTGCAAAGTTGTGTGATCTAAATGAAGATGAAAAACATGTTCTCTAGATTTGTCCTCTGCATACGGTACTCGAGAAAGGACAAAGCTTTTTCAGGACATCATTGCAGAATATATCAGCGTCCCATGTATTCAAATTCATGGAACCCCTAGCTGTTCACTGCCCATTATGTATACGAGTACATGGGACAGTCCCACAAAAGGGCGTCACCAAGGAGGGAGCGGGGTCGTTGGGTGCGAACGCCCCCCTTCCCCCCTTCAGTGCCGAATCGTATGTTATTTCCCCATGATGTTGGACAGGACAGGACAGTACAGTTACTGGACCCTATAATATAGTAAGCATAGGAAACGATCCCCTCTTAAGAAATCCTGGCTACGCCCATGATATATCTAAATATATTTATATTTTAGCAAGAATATACACTGAACATACACATACCGTAAAAGGGCAATCGTCTGACTAATGCTTATTATATATTAAGTATTATACTGTTTATTTTAGTTTTATTGTAGGCCTATATTGCACTTTATAGATGTAACGCAGACCTACAAGAAATGCTGGGGAAGTAGCTTGGCGGGCGGGCGAGCTAGTGTATATCTCCCACATTAGCCCCCCGCCCCCCCCCGAAACCATATAGAGTCTATAGGTAACAATTTGAGATAATTAAAGTGCCCCTGACCATAATTAGATCTGACCAGAGAGACGCGCTGCAGAAGCAAAGTATCTAACTCCGAATAAACTTAGTAAACGCATGGTGACACGTTTTATTTATTTACATTAGGGCCGTAGCCAGGATTTACTGAGGGGTGGTTCGCCTTCACTCCAAAAGGGCACATCTGGGAGTTCGCTGTATAGGAAAAGGGGGAAATAGGGGGTTTGCTTCAGTGTTTGAAAAGGGCATTTATATGAGAAAAATATATAAAATGTCCGAAAGGGGAGTTCGCCCGAACCCAGAAAACCCCCTGGCTACGGGTCTGTACATAACGGAGGCTTCAGGGGTCTTTTTTTTCTTCTTCTTTTTTTTTTTTTCTTTTTTTTTCTTCTTTTTTGTTACCTATTTGGAATATTGAACGTGATTAAGGCATATTCCTATCTAGTCCGACACGCAGCCCCTACAAGATATTTTATAATATCGGTACTGATTTCTACATTCAATAGAAATCAGTATTATAAATCTTCGGGCCAATTCCTATCCAAAACTGTCTGAAATGAAGAGTACAAATTCAACATTGCCTGGGGGGCAGAGAGAAAGCATGTCTCCGGACCTACCTAGCATGTCACCGACTCTTTCAGCGCGCGCAGGCTTTAATTTTAACAAGATCGTTTCTTCTCATGATACCTAATTGACCAAAATATAATGTGTGTTCGATATCGCTATCGTGAGATGGGACATAACTTTTCTAACACGTAGTTTAACAAATCTAAACTGGTTACCTCCCCTGTATGATTAATACTGATTGGCCACAGTGTCGTCGAATAAATATTTAAAAAAAAAAATAAATAAATAAATAAATAAATAAATAAACCAAACAAACAAACTTGAGAAAAGCACGCATTCCAGTCGATATTAATGAAACTCAATCCTGATGCCTGTCAATTGTTGCTGATAAAAACAAGTAAACATGGGATGAATACATTTTAACAACTACATCCAACATAGCTACAATCTGATCATCTTCGCATATCCAAGTCGAACGTTAGTGTAGCATTTAACTTGAAATGTGAAGATGGAATCTGATTAAAACTCAGACTTTCTAACCGCTCCTCTATCGGACATGTCGCTAATTAAGCTTAATTAGCGAAATGTCGGATAGAGGAGCGGTTATTAAGTCTGAGTTTTAATCAGATTGATATAGCTATTAACCCTGGGCTACCACAGTTAAAAATAATTTATGGTTATTTAGAAAGTATCGGTATTTGCTATCTGCTTTGTCGTTTCCACAGCAATCTCAATAGTTGCTCCCTATCTGACAGTGACAAGATAGATCAGATAGAGAGTGTCTATTTGATCTGACTCTAGACAAGTCAGATCAACTAAAATGGAGAGCGACTATTTGATCTGACTTTACAAACATCAGATCCATAGGAAGCGACTATTTTGATCTGACTTTACAAACGTCAGATCTATAGAGAGCGACTATTTTGATCTGGCTTTACAAAAGTCAGATCTATAGAGAGCGACTATTTTGATATGACTTTACAAAAGTCAGATATATAGGGAGAGACTATCTATAGGGAGCGACTATTTGATCTGGCTTTACAAACGTCAGATCTATACGGAGCGACTATTTTGATCTGAGTTTACAAACGTCAGATCTATAGAGAGTGACTATTTTGATCCGACTTTACAAAAGTCAGATCTATAGGGAGCGACTATTTTGATATGACTTTACAAAAGTCAGATATACAGGGAGAGACTATTGACTCACCGATATAATTATTTAATTTCTGTAGAGAAGAAGCTCCCAAAGATTGGCTGAAGTTCCAGCCATTAAAAGATTCCGGGTAATTATCTGGCGATACCGTATTAAACCTATCGGTTGTGATGGAGGTGAGGGGGAGGGGGGGGCGCTGGGGTCACTATGTTCCGTACTAATTCAATAATTCAGTTATTACAAAGAATGCATGCAAAGTAATGAAATTTTTCTGAAAATGGTATTTTATTTTATGGTTTATCTTATCTCAACCCTGAAGAGTTATTGCTGGAAGTTTTGAAAAACAAGTTCACTGTGAAAAATGAACGTGATCTGGTCCCTCATAATTAAGAAAGAGTATGTGCACGTTTACTGACGTTTACATAGGAAAAACTCATTTGTGTGTGTCAGAGATGAAGCCTTATTTTTTTCATTCCAAAACTAGCATAATTATAATTTTCCTGGACGTTTGCATACTGAAATATCACACTACATGTAAAACAATTGCGAGATTCAATTGCATAAAATGGAGATATTATTGATTAAAATGTTCTATCTGGCCTTGATATTTTTGCAGCATTTCCATGGTAGAAATGGTACAAGGTACAAATGGTAAGGTACAAGATCTTGTAGCATAAAATATAAATATGACACCTCAAACCAAAACCGTTATTAGTTCTTCAAATAACCTCAAACCAAAGCCATTATTAGTTCTTCAAATAATCACACTTCCTACTATATTGTGTCTCAGAATAATTTTGGTTTGAGGTGTGAGGTTTTTGCTACAAGGGGAAATCTTCCCTATAAATGCCTCAAAAATTCCAACATATTAGGTCACGGAACATATTTTTAGTTCAAATCGCTTTTTGTCCGTGGTCCGTCGTCCGTCATTCGTCCGTCAGTCAGTCAGTCGTCCGTCCGTCCGTAAACAATTCTTGTTATCGTGATTTCTCAGGAACTGCTGGTCCGATCCGAAAATCCAATATGGCCAACAGGCGGCCATCTTGGATTTCCCCATGAAACATTGTTATCGTGAATTCTCAGGAAGTACTGCATGGATCTTTCTCAAATTTGGTACACAGGTTCCCCTTGGGATCTAGTTGTGCAAGATACCTTTTCTGGTCCGATTCGAAAATCCAAGTTACGCTTCAAATTAATACGGTATTCCCGAGTTGTGACATTGCATCACAAGAGTTGGCTGATCGAATGGTGGGGCATATTCTATATATTGAGTATAGAGAATATCCATACCTCCATCTTCTATATCATGGAGTTCAAATGATTCCGAATTAAAATGTATTTTTAAATCAGTTTACTTTAGTCCATGCCGTTGCAAGTGAACTGCCCCACTGTTTCGTCTGCCGACGGGTCGGCTACACGAAGGGACGTCACTCTTGTGACACAACGTCACAACTCGACAACTGTAGACTACTGCGTGTTTCGATCCAAGGGAGATAATCAGGATTCAGACATTTTCAAAGTTTCAACATTACTGCACGGACCGAATCCCTTCAGTATTAAGTTTTGTACCATCTTACTATTTTCGAGCATGGTACCTCAAAAGAGATATCTCATACTAGTCCAGTAAACAAAACAGAATTAGCATTCGTTCCTAATTATAAAATCTTATTGCCAAAGTGTCAAAGAGATTTGTCTTCGCTTCCAGTACCCAATGATGACACGTGCAAAAAAAAAATACTACAAAACGAAGACGAAGGATCCTCCGGACATTCACTCTCAGACTAACTTTGCTCATTTTACTTGTATTATAACAACCGACATCAAGTACAGTTTCTAGAAATCTTGAAAGATAATATCTTGGTGTTTTCTAGTGTCTCTTTTTCGATCTTTTTCGCTCAAATTCGAAATTCTGCAAACAAAATTTCAAATCAATCGTTTGTTCTTAGTAACAATGAACGATCCTCTTGTCATTATCTTACAATTATGGGACAATGGTAGGCGCCAAGATCCTTCAGGATCTCTTGTCCTCTATGTTAACGTCACATGTCCTTTCAATGTGCTTTTTGCTTTATTCGGTACTGACGCAGATATATATGCCTATGCCGGTAGTGACAGTGTTATCCCCTATAAATAAATGCATCCAAAATACCAACATAGGCCATGCATGGTTCATATATTTATCAATCATATCTACATTTTTATACAACTGACCGTTGCATGTTTATAAAGAGGCTGATATTTCAGTACCGGTATGTCAACTCCAAGAACAATATTATTTGGCAGGTTTTGGATTGAAAGGGGGTTTTTCCCATAATAACGTCACATATCCTTTCATAGTGTTGTTTGCTTTACCCGATACTGGCACAGATACATAGGCCTATATGACTGTTTTATCTTTTGGTACCTGGTACCATACAGAATGGTACCGACCAATCTATCTGGCCCATAGATGTATATCGCAGTGAGGTGCATGATTAGAGTGCTGCTATAATTATATTCTGATAAAATCACTGTTGCTTGATGACTTTGAACAATTTTATATCCTTCATTTTTAATAACAGGCTATTCAGTGTTTAGCCAAATTTTAGTTCAGGTGTGCTAGGAATGTCACCGACGTGTCAGACTTTACAGGTAGACATCAAAGAGCCGCACGCAAGGCGTATATTTATGTGACAGACTTGCAACTTTTATTAAATTAATGAAATACCTTTATGAATGAAATTGATTTATAACATTGTGACTCGAACAAGTTTGTAACGAACTTAAGATAGTACCGTATGATCAATGCAACGTGTTTGGGACTCACTGGCAAAGTTATGCTGGGACATTTCACAGGGGCTTGTTGCGATTGTTAATTGGTTAAATATGTTCATTGGGGGAGAGGGTTCAATTAGTAAGGAAAACTCGATCCACTGCCCAAACACACACAAATCTATTTGTTTGGGGGTTTTTTTTGGGTTTTTTTTTTTTTTAATGCTAATTGGTGAGATATGAATAGAGGCAGACGATGGGGTGGAATGTCTCATTATGTCGGTTCACCTATGCTCTAAACCTTTTAAGTTAGACGGCTAGGGTACGGTACCTATTTTTTCAAGGTCATATACCGTTTACTATGATATAACATGGAGAAATATAGCTAGACTTTCCATATTAATACTATGTATATATCTGCCAGAAATGTGCTGAGGATGACTGACCTTGACCTATTCTATATAAGGTCAGATTCTGTTTAGTATACGATATTTCATGAAGGATTATATCTACATTGTCCAAATTTATACCACATATGCCTGGACCTGAAGTCTTTTGAATATCACTGACATTGACCTATTTTCTAAAGGTCAAATCCTGTATTTCAAGTCTAAGATCTCCGAATTGATGTTTCATATGCAACTAAGTTAAAATAGACCAGAAAATTGTTGAAGATGACTGACCATGATCAAGATCAAATTACTTGATTTGATTATGAGCTGTAGAAGAGTGTATTTAGAGCGGGCATTACAAACATGAATCACCATGTTCTCGTGGAGCAAAGTATAGGGTGTGGGGAAACTGTCGATCGGGCTGATGCCGTAGAGTACCGTCGGATGACTGTAGCCGGTGACCTCATTGCACTTATGAGTATACTCGATACTTGGTTAAGAACGCATTGTTGAGGCTTTTGTTGAGGCTTTTGTGCAGCTGAAAAGGGTCACGTCTAGACGCATTGTTGAGCTCAGACAGGCTATTGTAGGCTTTGTCTTGTGCGTTCTTACACCAAGTATAAACCCGATAGAGTCTGAGAGGGGTCTGTTGGGGAGGGTTTGTCAGGTGTGCCCTATACCAGATAATGTCACTGATTTAAGTTCGGGGACCCTTTTCCCCATGTTCAAAATACCTAGCTCTCGGCATACCAAGGTCCCGCGCCTGGCCCGTCTCACTAAAAATATCGGTGTACGACATAATTTGTCGGGGTCAGAGATTTAGGTCTCGGAGTCTGAGATCATTTTGAGGAAAAAATAATTTCCCATTTCCCTTCTATGGTTCCGTACCATCGTTCCACCCTCGGCCGTAGCAAAATGTTGGAACCTGTTGAGGTCGATAATCCCGAAGAACTGTCGTGTAGGAGGTTTATTGATTGAAAACGCGGGCAGCCGCTCATGTCTTCAAACTGTTCAAGAAAGGCCTGTATCGATTGGGCCATACACGATACTGAGGTAAATTACAAAGCACGCGCTGTAATTAATCATACACAGGATATGTAACATTCCCTTGAAAATTAATTTACAATGTTGACAGGCGAAAACAATACTTTATTGCATTTAAATACTTTCCCATTCATTCGCATAGCAAGGGGTTGATTACAATCGTTTCATTCGCAGCAAACGCCTGTGATAGAAAGCGATATGCGTAAAATACTTGTGCGCTTAGGCTTATTATGGCTTCGCACGGAATATATGAAATTGTACCACTTTCAATTGAGCCACACTAAAAATAAATTGTTTCTGTGCAGCTCATTCCTTATAAAATCATTTCGATTTGGATTTGGAGTCATTCGTAGGTTTGGATTTTTCTGATGCTTTTGTTTGGTCATTGTTGTTTTGTATTCATTTGTATTAATTTTGCGGAACTACCTGTTAAAACTTGGGCGATTTTAAAATTGCACTGCGTGTTTTTAAAATTTCACGATTGCGCAAATATTTTAAAATCGCTCAAACATTTTAAAATTACGCAAGGAACAATAAAATCGCGCAACAAAGTTTTTATGGTAAATTTCTGTTAACATTGGACTATTTCAGAGCTATGTTACAAAGGTTTTGTTTTAGTCTTTCGTTCCCGTCAATGTCACCCCCAGTGGAGGTAACCTAATGACATGACACTCAAACAGAGCTGAACAGAACACAAAAATATTTTAGAGGGCCTGGACCGCCAATTAAAAAAAGTGGAATATAGAACCATGAAAGGCTAATTTCATGCATCAGTTTAACGAGAATTGTATGGTCTATGTGAAGTGAAAGATCCTCCCGAGGCTAAACCTCGACCAGAGACAAAATCTCAAAACGGAAGCAATATCTATATTTTCCTTTCATACTAGAAAAATATTTTTAATTATGTTTAAATCTTACACTAACTCATTAAGATGAATTCTTATGATTGAAATGTAGGCATGTAAATCTTTGAAAAGTTTCACGTTTTTGGTGAGAGTTTTTCTGAAGAAAGTTCACTAATTTTTAGAAATTCGAAGAGTTGCCCTCTCAAACAATAAAGAGAACTAGGAAATATTACCAAATTCCTCGAATAGAATGAACGAGTAGGACATTTGAACAAGCATAACAATTTTAATATTGTTAAAGGTGGACAGGACAAATTACCAGTCGTTAAGGATAGGGGCGGGGTGGGGGGGGGGGGGTCCAGTTTTCAGCACCACAGTAAAACAGTTTTTACTCATCACCAATCTTTCTTAGAATGTAGAACACAAATAAAATCCCCAAGTTGACCTCCGGTCCTGAAAATTTGTAGTTTGAAGCATGAAAGTTTCACTTTCATAGTCAAACCTTCAAAGCAAATTTATTTTGAAGTAATGACGAAATACAACGTAAATGTATAAAAAAATAGTTTGCGCTATTTTAAAATCGCACAAGATTCGTTTGCGCGATTCTAAAATACTTGTGCAATCTTATACTTGCGCAAATTTTGAAAACGCGCGGCGCAATCTTAAATTCGCACAGATCTTTCGCGCGTAGGACATAGTTGAATAAAATAGAAATTTGAACATATTTGTGAACTTGGTAAACGGGATCTTACTTTTGTTCAAAAATTTCATCAAAATGTCTTTTGAATAGCTTTTTCAGGACCACAGAGTATGTATTATGTCATTGTTTCCAAAATAGACCGTTTTGCATAAAAGCTCCTCATGGCTGATTATGACGACATATATCAGCTGATTATGAGATATTGTCTATACCAAAAAATATCTAAGCCCGTTAAACAGTTTAGGTCTTTAAACATATTTTATCCAAACATATATCAGTTTAGCAGGAGTATTGCAGCACAATAGCCTGAACCACATCTACACATATATGAAGTTTATGACTAATATAATGAGTTTAAAAAATCCAACATGGCCACACCGATGACAGACGTCATTTTCCCACGAGGATTTTATTTTGGCTGATTTTTGATTTTTCTCCGCATAACTGCATTATTAATAAGTAAACAATAATTATCTGATGTGATGTGAAATACCTTTGTGCACTTTTATCCACATAAAAGCAAAAAGTTTGAAAACCCCCCGAAAACTTACAACGCATATAAGGGAAGTGGGGAGAGGTGCCGACATACTGACAGAGCCACATGACTTCACAGTATAGTCTTCTGGTTAACCTATTCTAAATCACATACCAAGAATCTAACGATTCGTGATATGTGTTTTATCTCAGGTACGCTTTCATTGCACCTGTACATGTGGCAACTTGGATGACATGACCAAACGGCCCCTAGCACCGGCATAAGCGGTATTAGATACAAATCTAGAGAGCTATGATGGAAATGCTCTGACCACTCGTACACTGGGGATTGATGAGCTGTATCGTCGTCAGATGAAAATGACGGCATTTAAGACAAATGACTAGTCTGTAAGGCCCGATGTCGACCCATCACACATGACCGCCATTTTGAATTTACCTAGAGTGATTATGCAAAGAGGCCCAATTATGCTTCCTTTCAGAGCACGAGAGAAAAATGGTCACTAGCTCGATAGTTTTGTTACTTTTTAGAAATGTCCGCCGTATATGTTTTCTTGTTGCACTGTTTTGCTGGCCAGAATATCGACGTAGGCACAGATACAATACAATACAATACAATACAATATGTTTATTGCACGACTCGTAAAATGGTACAAGTATGGCAAACAAAACAATATAATTACTATGGTACTATAGCAATGTAGTAATTATTAGTTAGTGATACATAGTTTAAACTTGCCAGCTGATCACCCTCTCGCCAGAAACAACATTGTTTTTCTTTGGCCTTACCGGGACGTAAATTGCGTGATTTATGGCTCGCTGTGTACACAGAAACGTACACCTATTCCCCGCGGAATGAAAATAATAATGGACATTTTTGAAAGGAGTTCAAGCATTCGAGCGAATATTCAAAAAAGTTAAAGCTTCATTTCTCGAGAGATTTAACGCCATCTTCAAAACGCCAAGGCTGCAAATATGATACAAAGACAACAATGTTAGAGGGCCTATTATCGGACATCAACGTCGTATCTACGTATACGTTGGTATTCAACCAATCGTACAGCGTGCATAAACAGATCTCAGCACCTTATTTTGATGCAGAATGAACAGTTTGGGATATGGTCGTATATAGTATACGTTCTATACATCGATCGCAACGTCTTATTTCCCCAACTCCAACGGATATACACAGGCAATCCGCATGGCTGTACATTGGTGTCGGACATGAAATCGAGATGTTTTACCAATCGTACTGTACTATTTAAGGAACATGCTATGAAAGAAGGTAAACAATTGTGAAGTTTACGATGTGCTCAAATGTCATGCAAGGGGAATTTTAGATGGAGAAACCCAAGAAAGACGATCTTTGCAGGTTGGTGTTCTATATTATATTCTATTTTTGATTTATTTATTTTTTATGTGTATTTACTGAGATTTTGTTGTCGTTTTGTTTTCGAGAAAACCCTATTTTACAAAACTGGTCTCCCGTAATTGACAAAGGCTCATAAGTTGCACAGCAATTATAAAAAAGAACATTTACCATTCATATTAAAACTTATAACTGCTTAATAAATGACCATATGCATTTCAAAGGTTTATGTAGAAGATTTGAAAACGATGCCTCAGTAGTATAGAGAGGGCAAAATCGGTAGGAGTTGCGGAGGGAAATGTGCGTGTCTTGGTCCACATGGTGAGGGGAATGGGGGAGGGGCGTAAGTGAGATGGATTGTGTGGGTTGATCTTTCAGTTTGGACTTTAGGGTTAACCTTTGACCTTAAGTTTATGTCTATGCAGAAGTGACGTCATCGCGCGCATTGTATAACATGGAAAGGGCATTTGGGGTCACATTTGAGGCATACAAGTGAAACGGTGTATGATATGAATGGCGTAAAGGTGTGGTGGGGGTGCAGTGTAGGAAGCTTCTGGTCACTACAAATTGACTATCATTTCTCTGTCATTTATAATATATTATGCTGTACAGAGCTCTTAAATTTTCTCCGTATAAAACTCTATAATAGTTGTTATATAGGTGTCGAAGCTAAATTGCATATAGGGTGATGTCATAATGCATTGAATTTATCGGGGAACAGGTCATTGCGGCCGCATAAGGTGAGGAGACGGGTGCGCCGTAGGCCTATAACCCTACCATGCAGGCTTGGGCGATTTGGGGATCTGTCCCAGCATGGAAGGGGGCATTTCGGCACGCTATTTATTGGTATTGCCCTCGAGAGCTGAAAGTTTCCACATTGTATATTCAGGGCAATCGCTAAAAGAAATTGTAAAAAGATCCAAGATGGCCGCGACGTCACAGTGACATAATCTCCTCGGAGAACATATTTCGCCTATATTCCGATTTTTATTTTTTTTATTTTTCAATATTTGCTCTCAAAAACTAAATGATATGATAGAGAATAACTAGTTTTGGCAAAATAAATTACTTTATTAATGACTCCCCGCTTCAACCCCCCGGCCAGATAGGGTTAATATTCGTTAATTTGATTGGCCAGGGATAAGATGACAACCCGTAAGGAAAGTTGTGACCTTATACGGCTTCAGTGACCTTTGTCCGTTATAGCATTATGACGTCACTCTATGTAGTGGAGCCTTGGCACATGACACAACTATTACGGTACCGAGAAAGTTTTAAAAAAACGATTTAAAACATAATGTATCATAAATATCACGGAGAAATGGTATAGTCTTTTGTAGATTTCAGTTTGTTATCAATGCCGCGAACGGAACCAACCACTGACCAACTATAGACGACAAATTGAAATGGGGATACATCAGTATACAACGGTCATCAGTGCTCAGTAACGCTTGTCAATCACATTGAGGAGAAATAATGCCAATATACACAGGCGGTGTGATAACACGATATTTATATTATTTTCAGCAGTACCGGAGAGTTATATGGGCCTACAATAATTGGGAAACGACTAGAGGTAAGTAACGGTGATTTAAATGTATAAAAAATGTTTCTTTTAAAGGAAACTCTGTGGTAAAACACCGCGGGAATTATACAAGAATCCCTATAGATTAAAAAAATCGTGACAAAGATTTTTCCCCATTTTTCCCCGATGAATGAAAAAGACGCAAACATAGAAAATACTGTGATTTGGAATTTCAAGAGGGCGCCGCCATGTTTATTTTGGGCAGGATTTGAAACCAATGGGAAAGCGAAAAATTCAGTTGTGCCGTTAATCTCCTACGTCATCGAACATTCTCTGCGCCGAGATAACATGGCCGCACATGGTCTTTTTATGCACTTCTTCATTCCCCGACTGACAGATGCAATGATATAGATTAGTTTTTATGTAGAATACGGCCTGATTCTAGCAGGTATTCTACCATGCCGGGTAGACCGGACCCAGCCCCTGTTTCATAATGTATTTTAAAGGGGAAACAAAAGGAAGTAACTCTTCCTATCAAGAAATGTTTTTTTCTTTTATTTTTTAATATTTTTTTTTATGTTTTTTTTTTATTTTATTTATTTACTCATCAAACGTATATATTTATGAAAGATGATTTTATTATTATTAAATAGTACATATGAACTAGAGACTCACCCAGTCTACATGCCGCGGGCTGCTCTGCAAAGTTGGCTGTCACAATGTGCCAGGTAATCCCGACACGTCGCACTACCATCCCCGTTCATGTTTGTAAGCTACGGTCTCGAATACTGCACCCACGCCAATACCGACGGTCACGGATACGTAAAGGGGAACAACTTTGCTGACATACCGGTAGAGGGCGGAGTGCAGAGGGGGTCAGATTTATCCTGCAGCCATACGATAGCTTGCGACGCTACGAATATATACATTCTGATACATTTGTAATATGAATAGGCAAAGCCTAGAAGCGAGCGGAGAAATAGGCCTACTTCTCCTCTCGTTTCTGGCTTTGCCTATTCATATCAAGTTTTCCACTAGTACTCATTCGCATAATTTCTTGTTTCATACAGAGCTAATATTTGAAATGGATGAAATCTAAAGTACTTTTGTACTTTTTAGGGTTCCATTGATTTGATCTGCCCATATCCATCACAGAAACAGATATGGGCAGATTGAGTCCACGTTTTGTATAGTATTTTACACTGAACACATATTTCATGCACATGCTTACATCAAAACCGATGGCTTGTTTGAAAGTCAGTTCCTGTAGAACTTTACAGCATTAAAATCCATGTGGTATTGTTGTTGTCTAGAATTTGTCAACTTAGCCTGTGTCATAAATATGACATAATTTATATCCTATCCATGCTCCCCAATCGTATATGTCACTATGTAGGCAACATATCCAAATTGGGGAGCAGATAGGATTTAATTTTACTTAGACTGGATAAAATATTTAATTGTCCAAATTCTATCTGGTCCTAGCTATGATTTCCTGTCACTGTTCCAGGTGGCCATGATGTTATATTCTGTCATAAGGCAGCTTATTAATAAGAATAATCCTGTTCCTCTAATTATCGGACATAAAATCTATGTCCCATATATACTGTCACAATTAGTCTTATTACTGAAGGAATTCTGTTCAATTCTAATTTGATTGTACACACAATATATAAAACCTTGGGGAAGTAGGTTCCACTCAACCAAACTAAATGTCCTTGTAATGGACATGTTCAAAAGTTGAGACTGAAGTGAATATATCTTGATTAATAGACAGATCTGTATATAAAGACGAAACTACTATTTAACTGCCAAATGGAGACAATAGTTACAAACATTTACAGCCAATAGATTTACCAGATATGTTAAAATAGTTAAATGTGCAACTGTAAAACCAATCGACTAAATCATTTCATATTGTAGCTGTTCTCAACATTGAGATATTGTTCTTTTTACATTTTTAATTAATTTAAGGAATTAATAGAATGATTATAATTACATATTTTAATGAATAATTTTGAATGCTAAAATATTAATGGAAGAGAGCTATTATACTATAATGGACAGAAACAACCTTGTAATGGCTATGATTATAATCTATAAAATTATAGATAAAGAAGACATGAAAACCATAATTAACCATATTGGGTATTGATATTTAAAATTCATTTGTGTCTATAATGGGGAATGGCATTGGGGGGGGGGGGTAACATGACCGAAAATCGTCTAAAAATATGTTTTGAAAATGACGTCACTGTGACGTCATCATTGTGGCCACCTTGTTTTTTTTTTCTTTGTTTTTTTTCACATTTTCTAGTAAAGCTTGGGTGGCCCACAGATATATTGTGGTAATTTTCAGGACTCTAGCCTCAGGGATAGCAAAAATATATAGAGGGGGGCGGGCTCCCCCTCGTCTGCAACTGGGGTACGGTTCCCATGTCATTAAAATGTGGAAATACAAATAAATTGCCATAAATAAATTTTAAAAAATATGTAGGCCTATCTCTGGTGTGAAAATTTTTGGTATTATCGGAGGATGTCTAGTTTATAAAACATACTGAAGTTTCAGGAATTTTCAAAAAGTTCATTATAATTTTGAATGTAAACTTTGAAGGTTTAAATTGGAACATACTCTCCCTAGCTTCAGGTTAGGGACACCTTTGAACTGATTTTACATTGAGGTGAACTCAAAAATTAGTTCTGCATTTTTGTTGTTTTTGCTGGGTTTTCATAAATTTTGCCTATGTTTTGTCCCATATCGCACGTCTACACAATACCTATAGAGCTTGCTTCTCAAGCGGCCTCTTCGCGGCCGCGCCCCGCTTGTATAAGGTTAATCGAAATTCTTCATGGTTTCCAGAAAATAAAATATTAATCTGATGAAACAAGTTACAATATAGGAGAAGGCCATCTTTTTTGTTTCTTTGTTTTGTTTTCACATTTTCTAGTAGAGCTTGACCCACAGATATAGTGTGGTAATTTTCATCACTCTAGCCTTAGGGATAGCAAAAATATATAAGGGGGGCTTACCCCGCTCCCCCTCGTCTGTAACTAGGGTACGGTTCCCATGTCATTAAAATGTGGAAATACAAATAAATCGTCATAAATAAATATTAAAAAATGTGGAGGCCTATCTCTGGTGTGAATTTTTTAGGTATTATCGGAGGATGTCTAGTTTATAAAACATACTGAAGTTTCAGGAATTTTCGAAAAGTTCATTATTAATTTTGAATGTAAACTTTGAAAGTTTAAATTGAAACATACTCTAGCTTCAGATTAGGAACTGATTGAGCTGAACTCAAAACATTAGTTCTGGACTTCATTCCATATGAAATGTTTTCTTCAAACTTTTTTCCGACTATTAAATTTTAATTTCGAGTTAAAATTATATTCAAATTTAAATTCAAGTATTTAAAAATAATTTTACTTTAATCTTGATCAAAATTAAAACTGAAATTTCATTTAAAAAACTGAAATTCCAATTCGTAATTAAAATTAACCAACTAAGAATGATCATCCAAAAAAATAAATAGGTTACGAACTCAGTTGTTTTAATTCAAAATCGAATTTTAAACTTAAATCGCTACTGGACTTGACTGGGCGGTAAACAGTAGGACCCTCACGCGTCGTCGGCGAGATCAAGCGGTTGTAGCGGAGTTACCTCCCATCTATGTTTTCGAAAAGGTGAATGTTGAATGGCTTGATTTTACAACCACGACTGCGTCGTAAATGTTTATTTTCTAACAAATGCCTGGTAATATTTACACGATACTTCAGATCTAAAAAACGCAATAAATAAGCTTTCCATAGATATGAATTTTATGCAGGTTTTGCCTCCCATAGAACTAAATTTGACGAAAGATGTACACCGTTTTCAGTGCCGCCTTCCGTGGGCTACCTTCAGCGCGAAACGTTTTTGATCGAACTCTTGGTCACGTGGTCTGCGTTTTGCATCGGACATCTTCGACAAGGACGAAAGCCACATAACGAATCACTTTTAGTCTGCAGTTACTTTCATCTGTGTAAAATTATTCATAAATTGAAATACTTTCGAAAAATGACATGCCAGCTAGGCTATGTTTTCTTCTATTAAGTCTTCATCACGAGTAATTTGTCCCGGCATGCAATTTCTCCATGGATGGCGGAAACGGAAATCACCGTTTTTTCGTTCAAGGGATATCGGTTGTTGTTGTTATTTGCTTTGTTTTCATTAAATTTTGCTATGTTTTGTTTCATATATGCACGTCTACGCAATACCTATAGAGCTTGCTTCGCAAGCGGCCGCTTCGCGGCCGCGCTCCGCTCGCTATTATGACGTTCTCTTGTGACGTTTGTTATTTGGACCGCCAACAATGGTATCGCGAGTGGCGTCATCACAATATGGATTGTTGCAACGTCATAGCGAATGATCGACGTCACAGAAGAACATACCAGATTCTTCAATTCATTTGGACTAGAAATATATATCTTACATCATACAACAAGAGTGCCTCATGTGTCTGTCAATATGTTAGGATAGTCACTCTGCAGTACATCTGTTTTAATTTCATTTTGACCGCCCATTTATCGAACTGGAAACCTAGTCGGGTTCCCAACTCCCATCATGCTTCACGAGTTTCCCGTAATGGGAGTCAGGTATTGGCCACCGAATGGCGGCCTCCAGCGGGAGATTCAACATGGCGGCTGCCCAGGTTATAGGCATAGGACGATGTAAACTTCGCCGTTTTTCGGGTAAGTTTATTACCGGCAATTTATGCCGTCAAGATACAACGATTCCTTGTACACCGCTCGTCATTTCTGTATATCACAAAGCATTTGCCGGCTGATGATTTATGTCACAGCAGTCAAAATAGCCCATGTTGTTGTTGTTGTATGCAATAACATGTGCGAGGTGAATGTACGCATTGGGGGAGGAAAACGATCTCAAAATTCGCCCAAATACAAATACAGATGACGATGCCCTATTTTTGTCGATACTACTTTCAAGCATTTGACACTGACATATCCAACCGCCTGGTTCTTTAGAAAAAAATTCTAAAATGCCAGTAATAGTCCTGTGTGCAGATGAGACGGGGCGGGGAAGCAGTTGCCACACTCAAGAATATTTCGCTCTTATGGAGACAGACAGTTTGACTGGTGGAGGAAGCTGGAGTACTCAGAGAGAACCACCGGGATTGGGGGAGGGGAAGATGGGGGGGGGGTATTTTAGTTCGGTTGCATTTCTTGGGATGCATTTGATTTTTATATTTATTGTTTCTCAAAACTCGTGTCTTTGCTAATTGCTAATGTTTACAATCCTCCGGATTTTGTCAAAATATATCCAATTGCCCGAAAAATTTTAATAATAAATTCTATCATGATTATGCACAATGTCTGTACACGGGTTCGTGCTCCTAGTATCTAATATTCTCAAATCATATGAATTCCCAATTCAATTTTCATATCTGTACCATACTAAATTTTCTGATTCTGCAGTAGCTGTACATTTTTCAGCAGAGTGAATTAAAATTAATTATTGAATATACCCAATGAATTACTGGACTCAAGTCTTAAGTTTAATCTACCGCTGTTGACAAACATATGTTTGCAAAATTTTGTGGCAGTTTATTGGCAGCTGTTGCCCATGACACAAACTTGTCACAAATCTCTTGGGAGTAATGCAGTTTAAAATCCAGCTAGTATGTTGTTCCTAAATACACTCCATGTCTGCACACTTCATCGATCATTGATTAAAATGGATTGCTTGTTACCGATGAACATGCTTTATACTACATGTAAGTCTATGTCTATCTTACATGTATATGTATTACTGAGTAATTAGAATAATATATTTTATAGAGAGCTTAATTTAATAGTGACTAATCTATTGTTATGTATGAAACAACCCATTGAACAGAGACACCTCAAGACCTATCACATCAACAACTATCGACATAGAGAAACTTGGAATTAGTGTGCTGGGGGAAGGGTGATGAATAAAGTGATAATGTTAAAATGTAATTTCAAATGAAAATTAACCCATCAGAAAAACTGCAAATGAAAGAACAATTCAAACAGTGTCAATGATTTTTTTTTTCAACTGAGACAAAGTAAAAAGCATTTTACATTTGTGGTTTCTTTTAATTTATTGTTTTGAAATTGTTCTGATATACATGATGTACTGCTAGAATAAAAGATCAGTTTTCCCCATGATAACTTTGTTCCCTTTTAATTTGGTACCAATTTCAATTAACATTTTATATGGTCATTTATCATTTCCATTTCTTTATTTACAGGCAGTCATCTTTGACCATTGCTTCAACACCATGATAGTTTCCAGTATTGATTCCACTGGTATGTATGAACAAATTTCACACATACATGACATATTATTTAATTAGCCCAGTAAAATCTCAATGATACATAATCATGACAATTAAAGAAGTCTGAGCAGACATATGTATTAAGTGTCAAACACTATTCTTTATTTTTCTTGTTTTTACATATCATACCCAATCAATTGATCCAAATTTATCATTTGCCTACAGGCAACAGTAGTAGCGTACATCATATAACAATTTTGGCTTTCATCTCTGAACACTCTTTCCATCAGCAAATGATCCTAATAATTTGGCAAATGCAAATTATTTATCCGGCCACATAATCTCGGTTGCAAAATATTCATTCCATAAGTTACAAGGACATTGGAAATAATATACTATATTACAACTTTTTATTCTTGTTCAATTTCTAGGTCATAATCAGGTGTGCCAGTTTGATGATTGCAGTACAACTACATGTCACCTTCATGGGCATCCACCAATCTTTACCACCTTGATGGAACTATTGTCTGAATTCCAGCAAATGAAAAGTTGTAATAATATAGAACAAACAATAAATAATACTATCTGATAGTTATGTTTCTTGCTGGTCCACATCAGTTATGTATTCAGTATTCTATATTAGAGACCATGATAAGACTTAATCACAGTCAATATGTATCATATAGTGGTAAATGTCTTAGAGACCCATACAGTTGAACATTGATATTAAGCTCACATAAATATGATGTTGCAAAAGTCCACTTGCTTATCTCACTTACATGTATGTTGATTATTGTGATTGAATCCAACACCCTTCAACAGCTTAAGGAAAAAAATACCATGATTTCAGATGACACTAAGGTAAGCCCATCTTCTCTAGCCAAGTCGACGTACATCACGTTGTTCTGTACATTAGCGTAGAGAGCTTTGCGATGTAGTTGACTTGGCTGGTGAAGATGAGGTAAGCCAACCACATAAGTGACATAACTGGATACATAGTGAATTTCAGGAGTTAGCATACATGTAGAAAGGTAAATGAACATCAGAGGCACGAATCTGTTAAATTATGGATACATGTACATATTACTTGTGTTCTTCTGTATGTGGTTGACATGTACAGATTTTGAATAAAAGAAATTGCCTTTGTCTTCTTGACCCAAAGGGTTTCTATACTTGGAAAATAGTCTGTGTCTGGTCAAAGATCCCAAGAAGTTTTATTTTTTATTTTGAAGAGCCCCAATTCAGGAAACTGAAATATGCAGAGTCATAGAATCTGATATCAAAACTATTCCAACAGCTAACAGCATTTTACAGAAACATTCAATGTTGGCATCAAGGGGAATAATTATGCTGAAAATTTTGTGGAAAAAGTATCTGCATTCACCATGTTCACACAAACCCAAAACTAACAGCTTCTAATCTTTTCCATCAAAATATTTCAAGCTTGGACCGCTACCAATCAAAACTAGTTGGCAGAGATTTGATAAACTTGTGATCAATGGGTAATTGGTTTGATACATGTAGAGACCAGTAGTGTATTGGTGGCCTGATCTGAACTATCAAGAATCATAATACATATTAATATGAAGTGCGACATCATATGTCACAAGTCTGATTAAATCCTACTACTACCCGGTGTTGTATATTACATTTGTAACATGCACTTTCTGTTAATTTTCGTTCCCCAAGGAGGGAGGGAAGAGAGAGAGGGGAGGGGGTATGCTGAAATAGTTTTGCGAGTGTCCAGTGTGCTAACAATAGCTTTGCCTCAGTTCAGTATATGATATATGCCCAGTCTATTTTTAACAGCAGCTTACCTACTTTAATTCTTAGACAAAAGATTCCCCAGGCAGAACGATCGGTACAATAATGCATGAATCCTGAATGAAATTTACAGTTTGTACTTTTCCTAATTCCCATCCTATGGCTACAGTGTGGAGAAAGTTTTAATCAGTGATATTTGGACTTTTTTTTAACTTATGTTTCCAAAATTACCTTCAATGTTAGCATAATGATCCCCTTCTTCACATAATTTGATGCAATTTATAGCTAGTTTAAAATATTCCCCATGCTGTAGATACAGGCAGGAGACAGGTAGATCACAGATTTACACTGGAAGTTGGGCATCAATACACCTGTCTAAGAATTAAAGTTGGAAAGGGGAGATTTGAAGAGCATGATGTGGAGATGTTGGACTGTCATACTTCCATGTATCTGATATTATCCACAAAATCCCATTCTACATATCAATATTGTTACTATAACAATTCTTAACTTCATGTGACTAATCCAGTGCCCCAAATAGTACTTGCAATTCTTTTGAGTCAAGGAATAATGCCTGGCATTGCTGTTGAGCTAGAAACCGTCCTTGATAAATTGTCCGCCTGCCTGACACACACAAGTATTACGGTGCACGGGTGCAGGTGGTCATTTACATGTGTAAAAGTCTGTATGCCAGATTTGTAGCTGATATCCAGTTTGAACTGTAATACATCCTCTTGTGTCCTGTTGTATCATCTTGCATCGATAAAGTGCTGATGTGGCAGAATCTGTGACCTGCAGGTTGGAAAACAATGATATACCAGTTCATTTGATAGTGTCAGAACTCATATGGAAAACATCATTGCCGGTACATGATAAGTCGAGGGCAAAATTAGAGAATGTATACTATGAAAACTTAATCCAGTCTATGTAGAAAGCAAATCATGAAAAATGAAAAAAAAATTGATGAATCTTAATTGGCCATGAATGGATTGTAACTCAACCATGTTTATTTAGTTGATTTAGTCACATATAAGCATTAATAGTGACAAGAAGCTGTGAATTAGTATATGATTGTATTACATGAATAACCTCTCAATGGAGCAATATTTTGTTGAAGGGATTCATATCGTAATCAACCAGTAGCTGTATTTTGAATAAAGAAGTTGTTCCATAACTTTGCGAAAGAAATAAATCCCAATTAGAAATTTAAAAACATTATTTTTTTTGTTTTTCATCAATAACTATTATGATGGTGAATGTGCAGACTTGAAATATCGTATAATTATAGTATTCATATTATAGTATCTTGATATTATAAAATACCATAGAATCATAATATTAGTCGGATGAATACATACCTGGTACCAGCTGGATTAGGGATTTTGTGGCATTATGTGTCACAGTGTGGCTGCCACTAAATGGAGAGAAAAGGATTTTGGTACAATGTTATATTTATATGGTGTAACGGTAAAAGTAACCTTAAACAAAACTTAGCATAACAAATATGTGGGGAGTGGTGCCAACTTTATGTGCTGCAGCCCATAAATCAATCAAGAATTAATTTTAATTCACTCTGAAATATTGACTGCTTACTAGCTGGAGGATGGGAAACCTTTACAGCTGGTACAGAGATGTGGTTTGAGAAACAACAAACTATGATTTGATGCTTATTAAATCTTTTATACATGAAATACATCCGAAGTTGCACCCCAAACTAAAATACCCCCCGCCACGCCCCCCTCCTCCAATGAAATTGAATCGATTCCCAGAAGTTAGGATTTTTCTTAAAAAATCCAGGCCGCTGGTAACTTCAAATACTTGATAACATTATCAGAAAATAATATGAAATAAATAAAATTTAAAGTAGGCCGACCATCGAATTACCAAAGCAATACAGGCCTACTTTAAATTATATTTATTACATATTACAGATGATGCTATATTTATTAAAACAAATCAGACTGATTGGTAAAAATATACGATTTTAGGTAACACCTATACAGCGTCAGTGGTCAGACTTACAAATGTAGCCTATATGACACTGAGCATGACTACAAACAGCTACCTCTCGGCTGACATCATATACCATAAGATTTTACCTGTATTATTTGGGACCCTGGGCAGACTATATGATAAGTGGTCTAGCTAGCACTGCACTGATTGGTTAAATTCGAGCCTCCATTAAATGCACTGGGATTGGTTTCTCTATGTTTAGAGCGGAGACGTTCTCCTTATGTCAGAATTTGCTTCAAAGCTGTCAGTGCACTTTGACCTTAGAAGGTATGCAATCTGATGTACGAGAATGAAGCGAGGATAGCCCGGTGATATCATATTGTACATATTGGTGCTGATATAGTCAGGCTGTTGTCCACACACACTTTCATGGAGAGAAACCACACCTGTTCAGTGTTGAAAGAACCTGGTACACAGGCCCAGTAAGGGTCAGACGAAGAGGTTATCACAACTGGCACTATTCTATATGTCTTGCAATGTTCCTGCACATTGTCCTTTGGATGTCATCCAAATTTTAATAGAATTAATCAGTTTCATCAATGACATTATTTTAAAAGTGGCACCTTGTGTGTCTTTCTATGGGATGGTGGCCTGAGCACCATACGTAGGTATGCTATAAGTGTTGACAACAGCCTCTAATGATAAGAAATTCAGATATACATGTACTGACAAACCCACCATTTTATATGCCCGTCAAAATAAGAGGTTGTATATTACAATCACAATTTCTGTCCGTCATGTCTGTTCATCTGTTAGCTTTTGTTAGTTGCGATATCTCCAGTTCCAGGTAATCAGGGAAGTGATGTTATGGTGAATGGTAATGGGCTGCCTAGAGGTTCCGCAAACTTGATTTGACAGTGTTTAAGGAGAATCACACTCTAATTAAAATTAAATCCTATCTGCTCCCTCATTTGGATATGTACATAGCGACATTGATAAGATATTAATTTATCAAGACTGGGAGAACCAAAACTGCGTAACCTAAAAAAATATGGTATTTTAAATGGATTACCATGGAATAAATTACATCACACCCCTGGTTTAGGGATTGGTAACAAACTTTGAGTGTACCTTATCAATGGGGCGAAGAGGAACCCTATTCATTTTGAGGTGAAAGGTGCGGGTGGCTGTGTCCGAAAATGAGTACATCATTAAAAATTGTTATGTTTACAGATGTTGATTGCTATGACGAAGAAGGAGCCTAATGATTTTTACTCATCAGCCAATTCTGATCTATTATTACAGTGACATACCTACTTCACATTTTATTTATTACATATTGCAAAATAATGTAATAATATTAGGAATGGCCCACAGATTCAGATTTCAAATGTAAACTATATGACACTGAGCACGATTCAGTTTCTTTCAGATAATGTACAAAAATTGACCTTGACAAGTCGTGTGTGCATGCCAAAGTGATAATAGTAGATATGGTTCTTCATTTTGGTTTCACCTGTGTATCAGAATTTGGCTATACATTTAACACATCACAGTGTGACTAACATCACAGGACCTACGAAGTAGGAAAAAGAGGTTTATAGGTCACCTAAGTACCTTGATTTTCATCAAAAGTCCTTGCTGGTAACAGTCGCCTAATGCACGTTCATGCCAAAAATCAAGGTTCTAATGTCAACGGTTCTCCTTATTTTGCCGGAGAAAGGATTTGGATGGACTAACTCACTGACTGACTCACTCATTACCGGACAATTTGCAAATGACAGACTACTTCGTAGGAATAGAACCAAAAGAACCAAGATTTCGAAGAGTTCAGGGATGTGTATACTTGTGTACCTCGAACATTGATATTCAATTGGCTGTGTGTTGTCTGTGATTTCTTGAATTCCTGAAAATACAGTGGTACAAACGTTTGGTTATACTTTACCCATGGGAAATTAAAAGCCTATTCATTCTGAGGTGAAACGGTGACGGCAAAGTTCTGTTACATTTAACATCTAGAGGGTTGGAGGGAAAGCATTGAGAAAGTGTTGTTTCACCACTTTTAAGTGTTGGATGCAACAGTTTAAAATGTTGCATTTAACACGAAGTCAATGTATAAATAAAATGGAGAAGTATTCGATTTAGAATATTCTATGGAGAAAATATTGCTACTGAATTTACAGTGAAGTTAGTATTACCATCGAATGAGGATGCGATATTTTTTTTATTTTATCAATTTAATCTTATTCCAGCCTGAAGAGGCCCAAAGGAGTGAAATTCATTTATATCAGGCAAATACGTGTTTTGTCGATTGAAAGTAAAATGGCCAAATAAAAGATGGGACATCCTTAGAATGACATCTAGCCATGACTGTGACGGAATTACATTTTGGTTAAAAAATTTCGTGGAATTCATCTTGATGAACCGAAAGGTTTGTTAAAAAATCATTCTTGAAATACCGGTACTCCCTAAAAAACTTGAGTGAACTGTTCCACTCAAGTTTGGGTGAAATGAACCTGTTCACTCAGACTTGAGTAACTTTTCACTCAACTTGAGTGGGATCAATTTCCACTCCTATGCTTGAGTGAATGTCACTCAAGTTGAGTGCATTTAACTCAAGTTGAGTAGAAAGTAATTCAAGTTGAGTGAAAATCTCACTCAAGTATTGAGTGGGATCAATTTCCACGCTTACTTGAGTGAAATTTCACTCAACTTTTTTTAGAGAGTAATTTAGTGTAGATTGGTGAGATATAACTTTAATCAAGTAGGATATATTTCAAGAATGTTATGAAACTTATTGATGTTCTACAAATTGTTTTTGTATATGCTACCTTGCAGATCAGCGAAGACTATTATTCACTGTTTACAGTCATGACAGGGTAGGCCTAATGTTTTTGTGACTGCATTTCCCCTTCAGGCATTTTCGCCTGTGGATATTTCCGCCTTCCCATATATTTTCGTACTATGGCTGTACAAATCTGTAATAATGTGTAAATATTGACAACAATTTGGAGATTTTTTTTTCTTGTTTTCAATTAGCTTTTAAGCATTATTAAAAAATTTGTAACAAAGTTAAAATAAAAAAACTAATTTAATGATCATATTTCTATTTGTATTACTTCCAATTAATGACTGAGAATATTTCTTGGTTTCAAATGAAGACAAAATAGACATTGTTGGATATTTTGTGGCAAATATAATAATATTCAGTTTCTAAAATGTAATCAATTTAAATAATTACTTGAATCAGCACATTTGTTGCTTAATTTTTTATTCTGTATTCCTCTTACACTTAACACCCCCAAGGTCCAGGATCCCTGGAGAGTGGGGCTTATTAAAGTAATTTCTATCCCTATGTAAAAGCTATTGTTTACTTATTTTCATCCCGAGTTAGCCTGCTGTTTGAGTAGAATCAATCAGTGCTTGACGCAAGGAAATTCATTGTTCACTTTATCTTTGGAACCACTGATTCAAATACCATTGAACCATCCTTGCACCTTTATTGACTTATTATAGAAATTAAGAATAAAGAAAGCTCCAATTTCTTTTTGTTAATATTCCAACTTTGTTACACGTTACATTTGTATCACAGGGAATTCGTATCAATTGGATTGCATATACATACCCATCTCACACCACATAAATAAATGATTTATATGTGGTGTGAGATGGGTATGTATATGCAATCCAATTGATACGAATTCCCTGTGATTTGTATGAAGTCATAGGAAGCCGAAGGGAAATATCCGCTTCGAGATTCTGTTTTCGGCGGAGCTAAACGTGGAATGAATTACGTTGTTACATGACTGAGGTACTTGTGTAAATGTTATTAGCCCTTGGAACAAACCAAAACACAATTTATCACTAGAAATGCAACAAAAAGCGAACACTTGCGTGTGGCGGAACGTAACCAATTCAAGGGCCGTAACTCATGAACGTTTCTTTGTAGTCATGGTTGCGCGAAGTGCCCGGATGTGCTTCGTTGACAACAAAAACGCTTTTGCTCTTCCTACGTTTTCAAGACAATACAAAATATGCGATGCAAAGTGGGGGAACATATTAATGTTCACAGAATAATGTGAAAATAAATAGAATCATTCTGTCATATTGTGGCTTGTCAAACTATCGTTTGATCGAGATGAGAAATACGTCCGCTTCGATTTTGGACATGCGCAATGCGAATTCGATGACTTTTACGCTGATTTCTTTAAATAAGGTCGAAGGTCGGCGTTTGAAAATTCGAAAGACCCTTGCAGAATGAGCAAAATATCACAGGTGTAAACATGAATGCAAATATTTATTTTCTCGTTTCACCGAGACGAGAAACATGTCAGCCTCTAGTCGATGACGTTTACGTTGACAACGCGTCGAACAACAGGCTCCGCCCACATTGAGGAAAAAGGTGGGTTCGTCAGTATGTTTGAATTGTTGTTGTTGTTGTTGTCTGGATTTCTTACCAATAAGCCCGACCTAAGGCCGGCTTCGCCGGCCTATTAGGTCGGCCTATAAGTCGTCCATTGTATTGGTATTTGGGCGCTTTTTGAGATAGTGAGTGCATTTACCTCGCACATGTTATTGCATGCAACAACAACAACGTGGGCTATTTTCACTGCTGTGACATAAATCATCAGCCGGCAAATGCTTTGTGATATACAGAAATGACGAGCGCTGTACCACGAATCGCTACATCATGACAGCATAAATTTCCGGTGGTAAACTTACCAGAAAAACGGCGAAGTTGACGTCGTCCTATGCCTATAACCTGGGCAACCGCCATGTTGAATCTCCCGCTGGAGGCTGCCATTCGACGGCCCGTGCCAGACTCCCATTACGCCGGTGCATTATGGGAGCTGGGTACCGGACTAACTGGAAACCGTTTTGCGTCAATTTCCTTTGATCCACCATGTTAACAATCTTCGATCTGACCCCCAAGCAGTCACGCCCTCTGCCGTGACGTTGGTAAAGTTGCTTCCCTTTGTACATCCGTGACCGTCGGTATTGACGCGTTTTTACCTCAAGAGGCTAGTGTAGGCCTACGCTGACGTCACGATTCTTTAACCATGGCGGCCCCTCTGTTGTTCCAGTGTAGCGAAGTTAAAACGTTTAGTACCACTTTAAAAAAAATGTAAAAAAATATCTGATACACGATTTGGATTCTATCAGGAAAAAGGTTTAACTGGCCACACAGGTTTACCAGAATTTACGTTCCCTTTAATTTCAAAAATATTTGGTAATACGACAAGAAATAGTACTATATACTGCGAGTTCTTTTTTAAATCATCTAAGCAAAGTGATTATTAACTTACATATTTATAATAATGAATAATAATAATACAGACTTAGACATCGACCGCCCCATTCCATCGTCATATATATCTTATTTAAATTGTAAGGTTCCTGTGCTAGATAAAGCAGACTCACTCCGTAACTCACGGACTTGCGGTTCATTGAACAGACATTGACACTGATTGATACAAGGGTTCAAAGTACGCTAATCCAAGAGCCTTTCATCGGCAACTTCTCGGAGATATTGCTTCGGTGATTTCCGTTCCGACAGTCCAGTCAATTACGTCACAGGAAACTTTTTCCATCTACCCCTTCATTCGCTCAAAACTTGACGGCCGGTATGGAGGTTCAGAATGTCCGATGTCTAAGAGTGTCCGTCCTCTATCTTCTAACCCAGCTGGGACATTTTTCTCCACATTGGGGACAAGTGTCCATCCTTAGTTGCAATAGAAAACGATATATGAATAGGGACACTAATCGCCCGGACATTCGTATCCATCACACCGGCAAGTCAATAAATGTTTTCATCTATCCTCAGTTCACTGAAGATCACGTGTTCGTAAACCATTCTAAGGACCTTAGGTGAATTAAATGCCAAGCATGATGAACGGCATCCTTGTCAGTGGTTTAACTCATTTGCATACAGTTCATAGACGACTGTCCTAATAAGTAGAAAAATAAATTGACTACTTCTAGAAATCATTTGATCTATACTCACTCTAGATGTTGACAAATCGGTAATAAGTATACAATTATCACATTATAACTATGATTACTAATAAACAATACATGTGACCGATCATGCACCGTAACATCGATCGTCACAATGGCGTTTTAGAAGTAAGGGGGAACTCACCAACTTTCGCCGAATTATCTTGTTTAAGGATGTCCGCTGGTGGTAAATCAAAGTAATTACTTTTTGAACAATGTGTGTTGTTGCATTCATAATTGTGTAATATGAGGAAAAACAAAGAAAAAAATATAGGTTGGTGTGCATTTTTTAGCTGTAGGCAACGTCAAGTGGACTGACCCATGCTCAATTTGATAACCCAGAAAGCATAGGGAGTAGCCCTAGTTTTGAAGCATATTCATGAAAAATTCATATAAATAGTATTTAACTTTTTTTATATTCTAACTGTTTGCAGATAATCACAATGTCTATCAAAATTTAGCAAATTGGATGGATGTTGGTGTGCAAAATTCTCGGCTTGAAGGCTTTTAAAGGAAATCCCCATCTCTTAACCTAGGGAAGGGAGATAACCCAATAGAAAAACAGGCAAAATGGCTGCCGAAGTCAAAAACCACCAGCGGAAATCCTTAACTTCAGAAGGGACAATTTGCTATGGAGTTTAGCCCACCTCGAAGCAATTTGTATATCTGGAAATAATTGTTTGTCGTTTCTGAGATAGTGTAGACAGTTTGATGGGATTCATAATCTCCCCCTCCCGCCCATGTCGTGATCACGGCTCGCGATGTTGTCATAAAACACGTATGTCGAATTCCAACTACCCAGGTTGAATATTTTTTAGAAATAACAGGTTGTCGTTTTAAAAGAAAACAGCATCTCTGTCTATACACATGGCCCATTCAATATCTTTTTTTCTTAGAATCAGAATTTTAAATTCGTTTTTTCATCAGAAAAAAATATCATAATATTAAATATTAAAACTGAGTAATAAAAATGTGACATATTTTGTCCCTCAATCAACGAAAGGCCCAGTGACATATCGAATTATTTATTAGCAATATTTCATGTCAATATATACCATCAACTATTTTTGGACATGGCCAAGCTTACATATACTGATATTGATATGTGACACGGTACGTAAATGCGGCTATAAAATCAATGGCCCACTGAATTGTTTGTTGATACGACCGATAACATTTTTATCGCCACAAAAGGAAAATGTCGAAGTTCACCAGGGCGCATGCCATTCCCGTAGTTACAAGTCTTGGTTGTTGAATTCACTCTCAAACTAAATTAACGGAAATTTCAGGTATACCGGTATCCATTACAAAACACCTTACTTGAGCACGTATTAAACTTGCTTATAGTTTATGTATAGGTATTCGGTCCCATGTTTCGGAAGTTTGTAATGGCTATGTCCATGGATTTTTCTTAACCTGGATATGTCTTAATCTCGCGAGAAGAAATTGCAGTCTACATTTGTTGAGAGAAAACGACAGGGCTATCGGACACCGAGAAACATTGTAAGTTTTATTGTATTTAATCATAGTACCGGTGTAAAATGAAAGATTGTCCGATAGGAATGAATGTCCGGGTCTTATATGCATGCAGCCAAGACCTTTATTCCTGCTTTGCCACTCAGGTAGGACATATTTTCCTGAAGAGAAGCATAGAGAAACATAGGAAAAGAGACATTGATTCCTGGAACATTTATTCCCATCTCACACCTGTACCAATAGACTGAACTATTGTATCCTAAACCTGATCTGGGATTTGGTCCACACTCAATCTAGGTAAACCAAGATGGTAAATCAGGGGAATACCATCTAGACGTAACGCTATGAAAACTTCGTGCGATTTGTTCGCCGATATTCTACGAGATCCCATAATAATCCAATCACGACCATTTCTAGCTTTTCTCTCGGACAATGATTGACGTTTACTTCACGGAGATTAACATCTTCGCACGGCTCAATCTTTTGATATATTCTACCCCTGACAAAGCCAGACTTTTCGACGGGAGTAAACTCTTTGATCTTTGGATACTGTTTCAGGATAATGTTTATATATTAGACCACATGCTACCGTGTGTAATTATTGTGGGCGTGATTTTGAAATTGTTTCAACAAGCAATCCACCCTGATTGGCTAACAATAGTAGTTTCAGATTCGCACGGGATTTATATAGGGCTGAATTCAGATATAATATTCCGTGATATTGTATCTGAGTTTACTGAGACTGATCCACACTCTACTCCGAAGACGTTGAAACAATTAGGAACATATTTTGTCGTTTAGAAAGTGATCGTATAACAACAGTATTTTCGTTATTTTGGGATTACACCATCATAATACACCTCAGATTCTAGGCTGAAATTTGACCAGGCTGACCACCAGAAACCATCAGCATAATATGTCGTCGACGTAAACCACTCGACCAACGGGCCTCCCACAAAAATAGGAGGTAGCAGACCGGTAGTTTTGAAGCGAACATACAGTACCCCTCTGGCATTTCGTCATGATCGTATAACAGTATTTTCGTTATTTTTGGGATTACACTAGCTTAGTATAGCACCAATTATAGTGCTGAAATTCTGTCCCGTGTGGGATTCGAACCAGCGACCACGATAGTAAGGCACCCAAACGCCAGCACTATATGTTGGCGATCTATTAACCACTCAGCCAACGAGCCTCTCGCAAAAATAAGAGATAGCAGACCGATAGTCTTGAAAGTGAACATACAGTACGTTTTTATCTTCCAGTGTTTTTGCTCATTTGTTACCTTTGCTTCGTCATCTCTAACCGGGGTTCGTTTGACAAAGCCGTACAATGGCATAAAGCCGGGTTGCCAAAACTAAGACCAGTCGTGTTATTTTAGGAGTCTCCGAATATACCCATATTTGTTCAAATTAAAAGGCAGGCAATGTGTCGTATAAGAATCAGTTGTAAGTATCCGTGGTTGTTTTGAGTCGAGAGACGCTCACCATGCTAAATTAGTTTAAAATTTTAGGTAGGTATATGTATAGCACGCTCAATATTGGGACTAAGTTCATTTTAGGGTCACTTTTGGGATCAAATGAGGTCGGAAAAAAAGAGGAAAAGGGCTTTTTACTTAATATTCATTGTGCTGTTTATTGATTTACGTCATGGTTATATGGTTCGAGGTATGGGTGAATACCAGAGCAACTGTGACAATTTGGGGTTATTTTACAGGTCGAATAAGATTTAAAAAGGGCAAATATTGTTTACCTATACACGGTGGGTCATATCGGTCCTAAACGTTTGATTGCATTTTTTTTAAAGAATAGACATTCACGCGAAAATTGTTTGTTACTCAATATTCACTGTGCTCTTTATTGAATTACTTCTATATGCTGTATGATTTTAAGACAGAACTGGACACCAAGACAACTTTGGCAATTTTTAGGTCATTTTGGAAGTCAAATAAGTTCGAAATAGGGCGAAAATTGTTTACCTATACACGGTCGGTGTGAAAGAAATGAAAGTAGTAGGAAACAGTGTCTCTTTTCATATGTTACTCTCTAAAAAACTTGAGTGAACTGTTCACTCAAGTTTGAGTGAAATGTACCTTTTCACTCAACTTGAGTTACTTTTCACTCAACTTGAGTTACTTTTCACTCAACTTGAGTTAAAACCACTCAAGTTCACTCAACTTGAGTGGGATCAATTTCCACTCTTACGCTTGAGTGAATGTCACTCAAGTTGAGTGCATTTAACTCAAGTGGGGTGAAAAGTAACTCATGTTGCGTGAAAATCTCACTCAAGTATTGAGTGGGATCAATTTCCACTCTTACTTGAGAGAAATTTCACTCAACTTTTTTTAGAGTACTCTTCAGGAAAATATGTCTTACGTGAGTTGCAAATCAGAAATAAATGTCTTAGCTGAGCAATCTTCATACATTAATATCCTATCAATGCTCCCCAATCGTATATGTCGCTAAGTAGGATCTTACTGATTCCAATTGAATTTGGTGTTTTAGAGTGCCCAGGTCGTGATTATTTAATAGGCTTATGAGATCACGGCGGCATTTGAACTACTTTACTTGCAGTTGAAGAGGGGGGATAGGGTCATCGTCTCCGTTTTAACCCAAGGTTTATGGGTTCAGAGCACTACGAAGAGTACTCGGGATTGGTTGGTACACGCGTTAATGCAAGCCGGTTAGATCCTACAAGCGACATATCCAAATGGAGAAGCAGATAGGATTTAATTTTAATTCGATTGTTAGCTAGTTAAACGATAGGACCCGGACATTCTCTCCCTTTACACCGGTCGTCTATTTCGCGCACTGTTTTCTCGTAAAGCATCAGCATGTGAGAAGACACATGAATGTGTCTCCTGCCAACTCCGCCTAACATATCCCTTCAACTAATTAGTTTCATCTATTTGAGCATAATTTGCGCTATGGACTACGGTACGTTATTAAAACGAAATCTATGAGTTGTACGTGTTACCGTGAGTTCAGTGACCTTGGTGGCCAGGTGCCCTTGACCGTTGACCTTTTGACCTCAATAATGGTGCCCGGCACATCTCTCCTCAGTGATGCATCCCCTCACAGCAATGTTTTAACCGGATTTTTTTTCATCGCCAGTGGCCTTGACCTTTGAACTTTCGACATCGATATGATTCTTGTTTGCCATAAACGTGAGGTATCCTGAAGTTTGATCACAATCCATGTCATTTAACACTGACCATGTTTTTAATAAATTCCTGGGGGGGTGGGGGAGGGGGGTGCACCGTGACGTTGATCTTTGACCTATTTTACCTTTGATAATATTAGTACTCGGTATACATGTACCATCTCTCACTGATGTATCCACTGAAACAAAAGTAAATTTTGATGATTTGTTGATATTTATACCAAATTTATGACAGCGTGACCTTGACTTTTGACCTACTGACCTAAAAAGAATTATGCGACATCTGCGTGGCCCCATAGTTATCCTGGTGAAATTTGAGAGAAATAGGTCAATTTGTTGAAAAGTTAAGGAACTAAATAATGAAAGCCGGAAGAAGGTGAGTGAGAATGTACATTCCATAGGACTTCGCCAGCTGTAGCTGACGTAGTGAAAGTGATCACTTATGGAAGTGATCGGGTCATAATCAAACGCACGTGCCCTACCAACGGCATTGAAAACACGCAATGGTTGTATATCACTGTGGGCAATTTGATGATTATCAGCATACTAATCCTGTTTTAAAGTCGGTGTTTCCCGGTTTTGTCAGTTCAACACATTTCCCACAACAACAAAAATCAGCATAGCTGCGATGGGAACGCTCCTGGTGAGTCCAGCGTCTGATGCATGATCAGAAAAGCGTGAAACACAGGGGACACAGGGGCCTACCATTGTAAAGGCTATCAAATTGCCACAAAACAGTTAATAGACACTCCAGTTTCTTTATCAACAGTTAATAGCCACTCCAGTTTCTTTATCATGAGACTTCAATAACGTAGCTATGTCTATTTAAATACATTTCTTAAAATGTTGTGAAACTTTGAAATGTATTTTCTGCTTCAGAAAACACATTTGCAAGCCTGTTAAAATCGTATTCAATATACCAGATAGATTGACCAGCCAAATCTATATTGACAGTATGGATATACTTCATGCCCTGAAGTAAATTGTTCAAATGTTCAAGTCATTGATCATGAAAATGGATGTTATTTATTAGTTCTTGTATATATATTGTACAATTCATAAGATTGCAAAGAGCAGATTTCTTTATATGTTGTGAGCGAAAATGATAAAATGTATTATGTCATCAACAATTAGATCGCAAAGAGCTGCATGCACAAATACACACCTATGCAATAAAAATATAGTACGATAAAAGCAGATTAAAGATATACCAATAAATGTCTAAACATACATGTATGTACTATAAGAATACCTCTAAAACAACTATCTCAGTCACCGTCTACCTATGAGTGTGTTCATGCCAATTTACTGTCGTATATGAAGGCAAACGGTTAAAAGTAGAAGAATACAAGCTCAGCGCATCTGCACGATTGGTTATACTATATGGTATTGGAACCTCATGATATGCTATTAACTATATATAATATGTCCTGCTATTTAGAAGGTACACTGGTAATCTATTACACGTTTACGTGTGTCGCTATACCTGGAAACAACAAAAGACTTAACTTATTCTTGATTGACAGTGTACCTGGGTGTACCTTTCATAAAGGACACATGAGCCTACCATTGTAAAGGCTATCAAATTGCCGCACAACCAGTTAATAGCCACTCCAGTTTCTTTATCATGAGACTCCAACAACGTAGTTATGTCTATTTAAACACATTTCTTAAAACGTTGCGAAACTTTGAAATGTATGTTCTGCTCCAGAAAACACACTTGCAAGCCTGGTGCAAATTTTTAAAATCGTATTCAATATACTGTCGGAAAACACTATATCTGCATGCCCCGAAGTATATTGTTCAAAAGTTCAAGTCATTGGTCACTGGATATACCCTTATATTCCAAAAGATTGTAAATTTTATTTCACGGACTATTCACAGGGAAACGATATACTGTTAACTATGTACATGTTATGATATAACTGTCAAATTAACACCACAAATACTTAATATGTTGTAAACCTACCTGTCCCGGTCAGCTATATCGAATTATCTTTTAATCCCGATCTTAATATAGTATACTGTAGTACCGGAGTTACATTTTATATTTTATTATGTTGCCATCAAATATACTAGTCCCTCTGGTTCTCTAGAATTTTACTTCAGAGCTGTAACGTCTGTAACATTTGAACACTGTTCTTCATATGAAGGCCTCGTCGATCAATAAGATAACACATGATAAAGTTCAAACATGCATAAGTAATCAACTGAAAAAGCAGTATCGAGTTATATTAATAATAAATATATACATGTTATTACTTCCCAATATCAATTAATATTTAAATATTATAAGATATTGAAATGAAATTTACTTTAACTACCTTCCCTAGCAATATGGCTATATAACTTAATGCATATAGTTCCTGTCCTAATATATTCTTTTTAGAATTTACTCGGGAGCTACTGAAGCGTGATTCTTTCTGCTACCATACCCCCCTGAGCATTCTATATGTCTTACATAACAGCCATATTCACGTTTTATATTATCTCAGTTTCTGTATGTTTAGATTTTGTATGCTTATCCGTGGGGGAAAATAGGTCTGTCTGTAAATGCCCTCGACGATGTTCCATATTTGTAAATATGTTATTGTTCTCTTTTGTCTTTTTCCCCCTGGTTATTTTAGCCTGCGTTGTGATTCTAGATCAGTTCACAAGTATAACCATGCGTCACAATGGATAATATTGATTCTACCGAAAAGGAGATTCCACCCTCGAACCTAACTAAACATCTACCATTCTTTAATGAAGACATTCCTCAACAATCTTGTCATCAACCTGTTCCATACTCTGATATAAATTTAGACTTCATCGAAAATATGTGTTTTAACCCGATAGAACTGAATGACACGGAACACAACAAAGCTATTACTGACGATAATGATTTTGAAATCGAACATTGGAATAACATAAACATTCACCAGTCCAACTATTATACAGAAAAAACATTTGTAGATAAAAACAAATGTTTAATTGCCGACAGCAAAAATAATACATCACTATCTTTCTTACACTTCAACGCTAGAAGTCTTAAAAAGCATTTTTCAGAAATTACTGGCTTTATCCATAATCTCCAAAATAAATTTTCTGTTTTGGGCTTTTCCGAAAGTTGGCTCAACCCAACGACAGAAAATCTGTTTGATATACCTGGTTACACCCCCTTCCCATCTTCAAGAACAAAGAGAAGGGGTGGCGGACTAATTTTTTACGTTGACAATGATATGAAATCTGCTAAAATAAGAGATGACCTTTCACAAGTCGACGAAAATGGAGAATATGAATCACTTTTCCTTGAATTAATGTTTCAAGATACGAAATACCTGGTAGGCTTATTTTATCGACCCCGTGGAAAAAATGTAAATAATTTCAATGGTCATCTACTTTCTCTCCTCAAATCAAAAGATATCGAAAAAAACAAGTGGGTGTTGATGGGTGATTTTAATATCGATCTTTTTAAAACCGATCAACACGGGCCAACCAAGGAATTTCTTGAAACCCTGAAATCCCATTATTTCTTTCCCCAAATTACTAAACCGACAAGAGTCCAATCCCGCTCAGCAACTCTAATTGATAACGTCTTTATTAACTTTCACCAGGAAAATCTGTTATCCGGTATCTTCCTAACTGACATCACTCACCACTTCTCAGTTTTCCATATTCTGAAAACCAGTTACAGCTGTACACCAGCTAAACACAGTATCACGTACCGCAAATTTACAAATGAACAAAAGAAAAAATTTATACAAACAGTCCGGGACAGTGACTGGAATGAAAATGAGCACGATGGCACTGACCCCAGCTTGACCCTGGAAAACTTCGTTATAAAATTTACAAACATATATAATGATTGCTTCCCTCTGACAACTATTACAGCTAGCCTCTAAACGAAAAATCATAAAACCGTGGATCACATGCACTGCGATCTTAAACTCGATCCATGAAAAGAATAGACTCTACCGATTACATCTTGCTGGACATGATGAAACTATCCATAATCAGTATAGAATATACAGAAATAAATTAAACCATACTATACGTACATCTAAGATGCAATATTTCGATCTGAAATTTAATAAAACCAATCAGGATATAAAGGGCACCTGGAAAACAATAAACCAACTGATGAACAGAAACAAATCAACTCAGATGCCAAAGACATTTCATGTCGACGGCGAAGAAATATCTGATAATGAAACAATTGCCACTAAATTTAATGAGTATTTTAGTACAATAGCATCAAGGCTAGATTCCGAAATACCTAAAACTGACACCAGTTTCAGAACGTATCTTGATACTCGAGTTCCTAATGATTTCCATTTCTCTCCAGTAACCCCGCAAATTGTAAAAACTACAATAATGAATATGAAATCCGCCGCACCTGGGTTAGATGATATCCGGATGTCACTTGTGAAATTAATGTCTGATCATATTGCCGAGCCTCTTACATTAATTATGAACCTTTCCTTTTCCTCTGGTATTGTCCCTGACGTCTGTAAATCTGATAAAATAACACCCATATTTAAATCTGAAGACCAATCAATCCTGTCGAACTATAGGCCAATATCTATCTTACCGTGTGTTAGCAAAATACTTGAGAAGCTTGCTGCTACAATCTCAAAAAATCAATATGGTTTTAGGGCCAACCACTCTACATCCATGACTGCGTGTTCTTTGTATGATATACTCGCATCTGCAAAAGAATCTAAAAATTTCAGCATTGTATCATTCTTAGACCTATCCAAAGCTTTCGACACCGTGAATCACAATATTCTTCTTTCTAAGCTAGAACATTATGGTTTTCGTGACCAGTCGATCAGTTGGTTTCGCAGTTATCTGACAAATAGGTCACAAACTGTAGTCTATAACGGCAGTTCCTCAAATTGTTTACCTGTTGAAATCGGGGTTCCTCAGGGATCAATTCTAGGACCTATACTCTTCCTTATATACATAAACGACTTGAATAGATCTACAGACTTACTTAAAATTATTCTCTTCGCTGATGATACCAGTACTGTATATTCTTCTGAACACCTTGCTGACACCATTAAAATCATGTCTGAGGAATTACATAAAATATATAACTGGTTCTGTTGTAACCGTCTATCACTGAATATAAAGAAAACAAAGTATATTATCATTAAGCCAAATAGCCGAACGCGATCAATTGATAATGTCGAATTAGCTATTTCTGGACATCAAATTGAACGTGTCAGTAAATTTAAGTTTTTGGGCGTCTTTTTCAACGAGGAACTAAACTGGAAATCACACATAAATTATATCTGTAATAAAATTTCACGAAATATCGGAATCATTAATTACTTAAGAAATTCAATAAATAAGAAAACATTATACATATTATACTACTCAATGATATTCCCTTATTTGTCTTACTGTAACCTTCTCTGGGGGAATACATATATAACTCATTTGAGTCCGCTTATCATGTTGCAGAAACGAGCATTGCGAGTGATAACTTTATCTAAAAAGCTAGACCATACATTACCATTATTTATAAAATTGAAAATTCTACAACTACCCAAATTAAATATGTACGCATGTCTGTTGATGGTGCATAAATTTATGCACCACCTAGAATTACTACCAATAAGCTTCCAAAATTACTTTACGAAACAATCAGATGTACACCGTTACCAAACTAGAAGCCAGAATTTGAACCTCTACCGACCCATCTATAAATCAAACTTGTCATATTATACCACACAAACTACAGGACCTCGAGAGTGGAACAAACTACCTTCTCTGATCAAATGTATCGAATCTACCTCGTTATTCAAATCCAAACTAAAAACATATCTACTGGAAATCTGAACCCCATTATCGCAACTAAGGCTGTAACGATAAAATTATTCTTTAAAAAGTCAATGGAGAGCTAATATTCACTAATCACCATATATTATAAAGTAAATTAGAAATGTGTATTATAAACTATATATTTATATATATAAGAAATAAAACTACACAAAATGTAGAGTTAGAGCTAAACTGAATATTGCTCTGCTAAACCGGTTTCGTCCATTTTATGGACTTTTCAATAGCAATAATAAATTTATTCATATGTAAGGCTATATATACATATAGTTGCCTTGTAGTTGAACATATATATATATTGCTACCCACTTGTCCTACAGGGATAGAACAAGCCCCCTGGGGGTTTATTCCCGCCAATCACTTTATTGCGTTGCATGTAGATTATATTGTTTGCTCATATTTTGTAATAATTGATACCATATTTTTTTGTATATACATATTCATTTGATTGGTGAATAAAAATTCAATTCAATTCAATTTAAACGGCTATTGTGGGTTCACCGGATCGAAGCATAAGTACGTTTTATATCATGCATCATATTTATCTGTTGTCATTCTAAGGTACTATTCTTTTTTATATTCTAGCTCCGACTGCTCAAGATGGATGAGAAATATCGGAGTAAACTGATGTATAGACAGGTGACTCGATTCGAGGAGAAGGTTTTCTTATGCCAAGACAATTTCGACGTGAAGACGTTGTACGCAATGATATGTAAGGCAAGCAGAGTTACCGGAAGCAGAATTAACATCAAGCGTCTGCGCAGTCTCAGAAACCTCAGATTCCTGGTACAGGAAGTTCGCAACCACTTCAATGTCAACGCCAGGGGGAGCACAGAAAACACTGACGTCATTCGGTATTTTGATTGGTTCTTCGAGTTAGTTAAATATCTTCACGAGCTACGATCGAGCTTTACTGAAAGGATATTTCGACCACTGTTCAAATATTTTCACGATTCTGACAACAATGTTTTCTCGGACAGCGGAGCTTCCTCCAGACTGAGTGAAATGTCTGCAATCACAGACGACAGTGGGTTTAGCACGATGTTGTCGGACCCCTCCCATAATTCGGCAGTTTCGAAAAATCATGACTCTAACACCGAGATTACGCAGTCAAGACCCCGATATGTTACCCGCACAGCCCTGTCGCTTCTCAGTGAGGAATACAAGGGATTAAAGCAGCTGTACGATAATTCCGATATAGAAAGTATTGCACAGAGATTGTCCTATCTCAAAGAGAGACTGGAAGTGCTGCTTGACGACGATGACAACATAGAAGTTGATATGTTCGGGCAAGACAGTCAGCTCGCCGTAACATCGTTAAATGTCCATGTGGACCCTCCACTGGCAAATTTGTTGCGTCTGGTTCCCGATATACTAATCAAATTACAGAAGTCTGCTTGGCTGGCGAGAAAATGGCTAGACCTCGATGATTCGAAGACAAAGGATATCAGTGAAAGGTTACAGAGGATTAATCACATAGAGGACGAAATGAAAAATAGGCTTATGTCCGTAATGAGAGATATTACGCTTCATGAAACCAATCTAGAAACCGAAACCGGCGAGCTACAAAGTCTGCTGAAATTGGAAGATCGCGCGGGCGAAATGAGCATAACTTTGTATGAACTGGATACAAAGCTCAGCTTTTTACGGAAAACTTTAGAAAATGCGAGACGGGAGAGGAACAAAATCACCGAGTATCTAATGGAGGCGTCCAAACGAGGTCAAGGTCACGTTATTACAAAGTTGAGAATGCACTACGCCCGTAACAAAGTTGAGCGTTACGCTTTGGCTCGTCAAATTTCTCTGTTGAATTATCGAAGGAACTTGATGGAAGACGACATCAATATTGAGCTTAATTTGAAGCCCTGTGTTATTCAGTTTACAAACTGTGTGCAGGACAAATGTGAAAGACTTGAAGGCATTCTCGATCAGAAGCGCAAGGAGAAGAACACGCTCGAGACAGTTCTTGTGCCGATACGAGAAGACAAAGAAAAGTTACAGTATCGCGTGAACAGCCGACAGTTGAGTAGTATCAGTAGTGCGCATGCGGCCGGAAAGAAACAACTCGTGCACACATTCCCCTCGATTGCTCTACCTTCCACTCCGCCAGCTTCTGGAGGGGACGCAAGTATAGCCTCGAAATGGAGTGATACTTCACTTCCGCTTAGTCAGGAATGGTGAGCGATGGAACAGAGTGAATAAATCATTTATACACCTGTACTGCCTAGTATTTGGTGGGACCATTACCCTCTGGCGAAGCTGATGCGCAGGGATACTTAAATTCCTCTAGTAGAATATTGGCTTTGACAATGTGCATGTGCTGCTGGAAACAAGAATGGAGCTTGGTTAAGCCTATATATATCACCATGGTGATTGATTCTAGCTATTTGAGCAATTGCGTAACGTGCCCTGGTATGGCAGGTGATCGCAGGTGGCTAATCCTTCATCTGATTCAACGAAACTGGACGGAATATTCTTTTCCTGCTTTCTTTTTTTATAATCATTGCAAATGTTTTACTGGGTCACTTCTGCGTGCTCTCAGAATGAGTAAAGGCTAATTTTTCAAAAATTGTATAATAAATCTCATATTATTCGATTAATGAATTTGGTCATTTGATTGAAAGACAAAGGCGATTAATTGGGTAGTTCCATGACAACATTTTTGCAAACTCATAACAGGGTTGTCTCCCATTGTGCCAGATAAAACACCCTGCCATCAAAAACTTAATATGTAGTCCTGTACCAAAACATCATTTCAAAAACCAAGCCTGAAAGTAATTAATAACATAATAATTTACTAAGATATTAATGTTTCTTATGTGAATATGCGTGAGCAGTTTATTTTTTAAAAAATTTGCTGATTATTTTGAAACAAACGCCCGTTAGCTGTGATGTGATACTCTTGGTATTGTTGTAAAGTAACCGGCTCACTGGGCTGATGCGCAGGCGCAATCTGGTGTATTCTATTTCAGCACACAATCGCTCTCTAATGCTTGGAGGTTGGAAATTCGATTCACTTCCAGCCCAGCACAGCCCCTTTACTCGAGATGACATCATGAATCTGAAAAAAGTCCGTTATTTTCATTCTTGTTTTGGTTTCGAAATAACCTATTTGAATGCAATAGCTGTAGATTTAATTCACTACACTCTCAACAAAGACAACAGACTGGCCGGCGATCGTAGAACGTTGGAACCGGCTACTAGCTATTGCAGACACTTAGATTTCATGGTTCTTCATGCACAGTGACTTGCGTGGCAGCGAGGGGTGTCTTCGTCGATGTTGTTGTGATTGTATAAATGTTTTTTTCAAAAACATAATTATTTCCCATCTTTTCATACACCACAATGACAGTGGATGTCATAAAAATGCTTTCTGTACGACCTACATCGATCAACATACCCCTCCTCTACTAGATCTCCATCTGTAATATCAAGTGAGGAAACTTCAATGTTAAATAGTGAGGTGGCTTAGGGCCATATTTTGGGGAGATCGTGACACGCTGGACCAAAGCACCAAATTTGGTACACTCATCACTTGAGGCATATAGAACAATATCAGAAGGGGTGCCCTTTGCTCTGGGCTCTGGGATGCCCTCTGGCCCCCAAAAGGGCATCTGAGGGGCAATATTGTTATTTAAAGAATAATTAGCCTAGAAACAGCTTGTTATTTTCATTATCCTTCAGGCTGGGAAGCTGAAACTTGCCACACTGTATCACTGGTTCATGCGCTACGGGAAAATGTCACAAAATCCAAGATGGCGGCCATGATGACATCACAGTGACATCATATTCCCAAAATAAGTCATTTTGCGGACGATTTTTCGGACCGATTTCCCCCAGTTTTTATTTGTGGAATTTTCTTCGCTGAAACTGCCTGGTAAATTAGTAAATAATCAGGCTATTTGAGATAAAATACTTTTGAGCACTTTTACGAAGAACAACACATTAATTTTGAAGGAATACGATGAAAACAAAACTTTCTGGTAGGCCCTACACCCTAATCTTATCCATTATGAATTTACTCATGAAGCTGTGCTCCGAGTTTTATGCAACAGGCTCAAAATAACATCAGTATCATAAGCTATAACTGCTCTAGTTACAGCCCTCGACGTTTCTTCATTTTGGAATATCAGGGAAAAGTTTTTTGAGAAGGGAGAGCCGGGTGGCTGAAACCACCTGTACCAATTGGGTTTACATAATCGCTTGTGTAAAAGGAAACAATCGCCCCTTATCCATGTAAAAATTGACAATTCAGCTTTTTATCTCGTAAAATGGGGAAAAAAGATGGAAATCTCCTAGACTGGACAGTTTTTTTTAGGGTATTCTAGCATTTACCAGGTTCACCCCATGTTGAGGCGTTTACTTCATCAAACGTCCTCGATGCTCATCCATTAACATCCGATGAGTTATTTGTTTGAGTTTCATCACAGCTCACGAGCTAGCGTATCTAATTCCGCTTAAGGCGTTGCTAGGGGCCGTGGGGATACTTCATAGTATCCATATTAACAGCTGCAATAAAAGCGCGGCTGAGATACTAATAAGGCTACGACCAAGAATCCACCGTATTCTCGGGTCTGCAGGTGAGGTGCCAAGGGAAGCTTTCCTGTTAAGTCATATGGTTGCTTTTTAATCGCCAGACGTCAATTTTTCCCACTTCTTGCCTATCGCTCCAATTTCAATCTTTCTACTTTTAAGTTCGAGAGAAGAATAGCTGAATTAACAAGTGTTACACGGGCCGGGGACTTGTGTTTAGTTCTACACGTCTCTGTTTGTATATTTGTGACCGCCGAAAAAAGCCAATTTTTTTGGATGAAATGGTACGAACCTTCATCTGAAGAGTGTTGGAGTCAGTGAGGGTGAAACTGAAAAGAACAATCCCAAAAAGGGCATCTTATGCCTGTTGGAGGCCGGAATTTTTTATTGGAAGGCCATATAATTACGTCAGGATAGCTAACAGAGCTGTATGGCCAGAAAAGGGACTCTGAAACCAAGAAGGAATCAAAAGAACATTTAACGCCCAATGGGGACTGAGAACATGCAACATACAAGTAAGGGTGAGTGAGTGAATAGAATTTAGCGTGGCTTTCAACAATATTTCAGCTATATCGCGACGAACCAACTAAGCACCACCCAGCCAAGTTGCGTTCCTGTTACTTCAAAGAAGAAATCTTTGAAGCAGCATGGAACCAGACACCCTCCATCCACCCTATAAAACACTGAGGACAGCACACAAGACACAGACAGGACGCTTACATGGTGCAATAAAGACAAGTGATATTACAGTGCTAGACATCACATTATCAAGTTCCTGTTGCTCCTCAGCAAAATGCTTTGAAGAAACAGGAAGCTGTACCCAACCAATCACCCGCGCAACATACAAGTAACATGTTATAGCACTTGTCTATATATTGTCATTGAATGGACACAGCTTTGGTCGAATGTTCATGGAACTTTGTGAAAATAGAGGCCCGCAATATTGTTTTTTTCGGTCAAAAGCCTGTCAAGCATTTTCAGGATAACTATAGGGATGTCAGAGAGTGAATAGACACAGAAAAAGGATCAGAAATTGCATTTAACGCCCATTGATGGACAGGAACATGAAATTAACATTAAAATAACACGTTGACTTCTATCCGTCGCTATTGACATGACTGAGAGTGCTTAGGACGATTTCAGATTCAGAGGCAGATTGGGCGAGGGGTCTGAAACTACACCTTATTCCCACTGGGTGACAATACCGTTATATTTACACATTTACATGTGCATGGTTCAGGACCTGTGCATTACTCCAATTATATGCCGGTTCTGCAGGCACACCCACTAGTAAAATGATACTGAATAGGGAGGATCCTGTGTTCAATTGTTATTGTTGGATTCAGCTTCATCCCCCCCTCCACCCCAGCTCTTCCCAATAAAATTTTCTCTGATGCTCGGAACTGTTGAGAGCTGGTACTTAGTGTCCATATAGGAAATCACATTAGGGCCATTTAATTCTCGGAGAAGAGCATCATGGGTAAATTCAAAATGGACGACAGTTGTGTTTTTGTCGTATTTTCTTCAAAATTGGTGTATTTTGTCTACGTGAAAGTGCATAATAATATTTTATTTCATATCAGATGATTATTTACTGATGTACAAGGCAATTTGAGCGAAGAAAATGGCACAAATACAAAATTTGAAAAATCGATCACAAAAATCGTCAATAAAATGGCTTATTTTTATAATATGACGTCACTGAGACATCATCATAGAGGCCATCTTCAATTTTCTTACATTTTATTGTAGCGCAGGAACCAAAGATATAATGTGGCAAGTTTCAGCTTCCTAGCCTCAAGGATAACAAAAATCATGAAGCTGTTGAGAAGCCAACTATTTTTTCAATGATAATATTTTCCCTTAGATGCCCTTTTGGGGGCCAGAGGGCGTCACACGGCCCAGAGCAATGGGCACCCCTTCTGATATTGTTCTGTATGCCTCAAGTGATGGATGTGCCAAGTTTGGTGCTTTGGTCCAGCGTGTCACGATCTTTTTGCTAAGCCACCTCACTAAAAGCCGTATACCGACTTTCGCCACGAATCCCGATACACGGGAAAATTCGGGTGTCTGCAGACAACCAACAGTAAATGGATGAGCAGTGGTGAAAACTTAACCGGCGAGTCGAATGCCATGAGGTTAAGTTCACCTGCTTTCGTGTCATATGCGAACTCTCCACGCCCGCTCGATGCCTTGTCAGTTACTGAAAACCAGCCATATGGTGGAGAATGTATTGTGTACCGGGATTCGTGGCGAATTCTTTAACCCTATCTGGCCTGGGCTTTTTGGGACCTGTCCAGGCCTGGGGGGAGGGGGCGAAATGGCCCCCCCTAATTATTTTTCTTATCCCTTGAGCTAGGGGGCTGAAACTTACCACACTATACCCCTGAGTCAAGCTCTACTAGAAAATGTAAAAAAAATCCAAGATGGCCGCTTTGATGACGTCACAGTGACGTCATTTTCAAAAACGGAATTTTTTGGTCGATTTTTCGGTCGGATTTTCCGAATTTTTTATTTATGCAATTTCTCCGCAAAAACTGCACGATAAATTAATAAATATTAATGTGATGTGTAATAAAATAGTTTTTGCCCACTTTTCATCGCGGAAAAGCAGAAATTTTGAAGAAATATGACAAAAACATCACTTTTCTGATACCTCACGTGGCCGCCATCTTGAATTTACCCATGATCCTCTGCTCAGGGGGTTATGCAAATAGGTTCAAAATGACCCCAATATGATAAACTATAAAGTCAAGGAGTTTCAGTTCTCCATTTTTTGTCGTTCCGGAGATAGCGCAGAAAGTTTGGTAGGGGGGGCCATAATGGCCCCCCACCCAGGCCAGGTAGGGTTAACATTGGAGTTTCCTCATTTGATATTACAGATGGAGATCTAGTAGAGGAGGGGCATGTGGATTGATGTAGGGCGCATAGAAAGCATTTTTATGACATCCACTGTCATTGTGAAGTATGAAAAAGTGGGAAATAATTATATTCTTTAAAAAATATATATATATAATCACAACAACAACATCGACGAAGACACCCCCTGCCACCCAAGTCACTGTGACATCATGGGAGAGATCGGGTCACAGATAATCAACGGATGTGTTCAAATAAAGGTCAGCGGCAATGAAAACGCGCAGTGATCGTATTATTCAGTATATTCAGTAGGTCTAGACAACACCAGGTGAATTCTTGACTTTATTGAACAAAACAATAATAAAAATCAGCATTAACTGGTGGAATTTCAATGCGTTTAACGGAGATATAATTGAAATCGTCGCCAGTTTTAAAGCACCCTCATATTAATGAGGTATGTAAGAAAATCAGTAGAAATATTGGTGGTATTAACCATATGTAGAATGTGTAAATAAATAAACAAAAATCTTTGTTCTCCATTACATAAGGGGATAAGGAAGATGCCCGGCAAAAGGGAGATGGGAGCTGGAGAGGCTCGAATTTATTTTAATTACGTAAATGTAAAATGACCACAGTTGTGAATTACCATTAAAAGCAATATTGAATTTGGCATCAGATGTAGACTTTATTCTTGCAGATTCCCCTTGGTGATTCACCAATCAGTCTCGTTCTATGTGCATATTATAAAAATAATATTAACCTCGCATATAGCGCATGCGCTATATGGAGTGGGCATGCTCATATTTACTCTTTTCCCGCACGAAGGACGGAATATAATTTTATGTTTGTAATTTTATACCCTTGGAACCGACTATAAAGCAATGAAAGTGTCATACAAAATTGGCACTGAAATGTCATACAAGCGACATATGTGCAGACCAGAATAACTTATAATAAAAGAGGCTCTCTACAAAAAAAATTGAGTGAAAAGAGTGGAAATTCATCCCGCTCGAGTTGAATGAAATTCACTCAAAGTTCACTCAGGTATATAGCTGACACTCATGTCAATCAACTTGAGTGAAAAGTTTTCACTCAAGTGCTTGAGTTGAAATTTTTCCACTCTTAAACAACGAAATTTCACCCAAGTCTTTTCTAGAGAGGTGTGAATCGTGAAAGAGTGAAGAAAACCCCCTTCTCGGCAAAATTATCTCATGCGCACGACTTATTGTTATCTTCTGAGCACGACATGGTCGACCAGTAGAATTAGAGCCTCTCTTTCATTTTCTCGTTAAAGGGCATATATTAAACATGTCGTATAAGATACACAAGGAAATTTCTCTACACTGCCTATTCGAGGGAAGTGGCACCAGCCCGGAGAGGTGCGTAAGAGAACACCTCCCCCTAGTCTATATCAGATTTATATTAATAGCTCCGGTGGTCTGGCGCCAAACCACTCACCAGATGTAGTTTCTCAAACTCCGAACAGCGCATGTCAGCTGTCGTCTGGCTACAAGCACAACCTGTAACCATCTGGGCCATCTATACGCGGTAAGACTGACCCTGGGATCGTGTGTATCCATTTCAGACTACTTTCGGCAACTGCTAGAGGGAATTTCCAAAAATCAATACCACGTGATTTCGTCAGCCAATCAGCTAAAGTCTACCGACGTAACCCCAACGTAACCCGCCATTTTCGAGTCATGTGATGATCTACTTGTTCAAAATTACAGATCTACCATACCTCTTGGATGATACGAAAGATATTCATACCTATATATTTTGTAAGCCCAGGCAATATCTGTTTCCGGGGTATGTATGAAAACCTGTAATTTATCAGAGTTTTCGAGTCTGTTCTCCGCCGGATGAATGCCGAACAGAATCCGGTAAAACACCGGATATCGCTCCGCGATAATGCAGAGACACGATTCGTATACATATAAGCCATCTTATGGATGGCGAAGTGTACGCAAATGGCTACAAGCACTGTCCGCAATTTAAAATATCATTAACACGCTCTCAGCGTTGAGATTACTCCGCAATATATACCTTCCTTCTTTCCGCTAAAAGCCTTTGTTTCATCAACCAAATATATCCCAAAAGTATTTAATAAATAGCTTACATCGAAAAAGAAGTTAGATTCTTGATTTTCTTGCCGTTCTCAACGAATCTATTTGCGTCGGGAGCTGCATATGTGCGTGATTAGTCCCATCGTAACAAATTCACGCCTTCCCTGGTCTTCGGATCTGTGCTAGAGCATTCGACTGCGGGCAGTGCTTGTAGCCAGACGATAGTCGTTCAGCTGACATGCGCTGTTCGGAGTTTGGTAGTTTTTGGGAAAGTGCCGGACGGGCAATATTTGCCGAACCCGTTGACCATAACCAATAAAATAATTCGATTTTATGTCCACTTACCTTCCTCGGACGCTGTGCGTGTGGCCTTTGTCGCGCGGTGTTGTGGGGCGCAATCGGCGTTCGGCGATGTGGACAGTTTTACCCCCTCGTCGAGTTTATAGGTCTTGCAAAGCTAACTAAAGCCTATAGGCTATTATATGTATCTATGTATAACAGGAATTGCACACAGAAATAATCTAAGCTGATAGGACAGGAACGGGCTAACAACTGCGCTGAATTGCTCACAGCAGGGCTGATTTCAATTGAACTAAATTATCAGTACTTGTACATGTACCAGCTTGATAAGTAGGCTCTATGAAAAACACTCATGGAGCGCCAGCCCCATTAATATGCAATGCCTTATCCAATGGTATAAGCAAGCACACAGTCTCACTCCCCCTCAACAATATCAGATGAGTCATATAGGTATTATACAAAGATTTTGATCAAGCTAGAAAAATACACTAGTACCGTATTTCTTCTATTTTTTTCGAACACTCTAATTTTTGCAATATGAGATTTTTTCCAATCTGAAAAAGCTAAATTCACTTATAAATATTTCGAACATTGATCAAATGTTCAACATTTCTCTTCTAATTTCGAACATTAAAAAAATCTGCCATACAGAAAGCCCCTTTCGTAAGAAGTGCACTTGTCCTTCTCTATCTGTTATTTCCCCTGATTATTTTGGCGCAATGTTGTTGGTGAAAAAAAAAATATATGGGGAGGCTTTCAATAAACGAGAAATAAATGAATGAGTGCAAAGTTTTGCCTGTGAATAAAGTTGAATGGCTGACAGAATGGCTTAAAAACCGGTATAGTTAAATAGTTGAAAACATAGTTGAAAACCGTTTGAAAAAATAGAAGAAATACGGTACTACAACGGTATTGGAGTTGAAGTCTAAAGTCAGGGAATTGCTCAATGCAATTGGAATAATTGGAATTTGGTGATGCCATCTTTCCCAACCGTGAGCATAAATATATGCCGGAATATTTACAGAGCTATAATAGAATATTCATAGAGCTTTCCAAGTTATAATACTGATTATTCATAGCATTATGCAACTACCATGAGGCACCAGAGGCGCTACAATCCATCAGCCCTTTCACAGTCCAGACCAAGATGTTTTTATGAGTGTAGGAGTTTGGATGCATAGTATAGAGTTATCGTATTTGTATACATCTTTGCATGAACTACTAATTGAACCATTGGGCTTAATAAAATCAATATCTAACTTCAACAGGCACTTTAAAAAAAAATGCGGTAGGGAGGCATTTTCGCTTATTTTTCCTTTTGTCCAGACCAAATGTAGCCATGTTCTCTGGTAAACTGATGCAGGATTTTAATGCAATTTGCATAAAACCTCTGAGTTACCATATCTTCAACAATACTATTTCCTGCAAATAATACAAAATATATTTTTGACTCAATGTACAAGTACATAATTTTAGTAAAACTTTGACAGGAAAATTTGTAAATACAACCAAAACAATTGTAAAGAAAAAGGAATTAGGGGAGATACAGTGCCAAAATAGTGAGGTGGTGCCTGTAAAAGTATACATTTTTTTTAAATCGACCTTGGTAATCTTTTGACAAGGTGTCCACATTGTTAAGTTGAAAAAAGTGGTTAACTCTTTGACTCGTGAGGTATTAGCTGTTATGTTATATATGTTTGGAAGTACGCTTACATGATCACCAACTGGCTTCACCTGTTCGCGCAAGTGGGAGAAATGCAATCCCATGGGACATTTCATGGCATGTTATATGCATACCAAATTTGAGGACAAATCTGATAAGTGGTTCTCGATTTATTGTCCAGGAACCCAACTTAGATTTTGCCACCAGGTGGCCGGCGCCACGTGTAAGCACAAGTGGGCGAAACGTAATCCCAAGCGACTTCTCATGGCATGGTATATACATTCTAAATTTGGAAAGAATCTGACCAGCACTTCTCGAGCAAGTTATCGCCTGGAACTGAATTTTGGATTTTGCCACCCGGTGGAATCACTTGTTGGCGAATGTGGGCAAAATGCAATCCCCAGCAACATGTCATCATGGCATATGCATACCAATTTTGAGAATAATTCGATGAGCGGTTCAAGTGATTGCACAGAACAAAATACAAATTTTGCCACCAGGTATCGCCACCTGTAGGCGCAAGTGGGCAAAACAATCCGAAGCGACATCTCATGGCATGGTATATGCATAACAAATTTGAGAAGAATCCCTGGTTCGGTTCTCAAGTTATTGACCGGAAACAAATTTTGGATTTTGCCGCTTGGTGGCGACACCTGTACGCGCAAGTGGGCGAAATACAATCTCAAGCAACAGCTCATGGCATGGTATATACATATCACATTGAGAAGACTCGGATGAACGGTTTTCAAGTTCTTGCCAAGGAATGAATTTCGGCTGTTGCCACCAGGTGGCACCACCCGTAAGCACAAGTGGGCGAAATGCAATCCCAAGCAACAACTAATGGCATGGTATATACATTCCAAATTTGAAACGAATCTGATAAGTACTTCTCGAGCAAGTTATCGCCTGGAGATGAATCTCGGATTTTGCCACCCGGTGGCACCCGCTGTTGACGAAAGTGGGCAAAATGCAATCCCTAGCAACATTTCATCATGGCATATGCATACCAATTTTGAGAAAAATCCGATGAGCGGTTCAAGTTTGACTCAGAAAAAAAGCAAATTTTGCCACCCAGTGTCGCCACACGTAAACACGTAGACCTTTTGGTCTTTGATATATGTTGGCATTTGTGGGAAATTGACGACTATACAGCTCACCAATCCCCAGTGTACGAGTTGTCACAGCGAAACACCTCACCAGTTACCAATATACCAGTTGTCAGAGCATTTCCATCATAGCTCTCTAGATTTGTATCTAATACCGCTTATGCCGGTGTTAGGGGCCGTGTGGTCATATCATCCAAGTTGCCACATGAACCGGTACAATAAAGCGTATCTGAGATACAACACATATCACGAATCGTTAGATTCTTGGTATGTGCATTAGAATAGGTTAACCGGAAGACTATACTGTGAATTCATGTACCTCTGTCAGTATGCTGGCACCTCTTCCCACTTCCCTTATATGTGTTGTAATTTTACCTGTATATGGCGAGATTCTGCTGGTGGACGTTACGTCCCCGAGGCCCGCCCCCTGTACAGACATTTTGGTCTTTGATATATGTTGGCATTTGTGGAAAATTGATACTGGGTCGACATCGGGCCTTACAGACTAGTCTTTTGTGTTAAATGCCATCATTTTCATCTGACGACTATACAGCTCACCAATCCCCAGTGTACGAGTTGTCACAGCGAAACAGCCCATCAATTACCAATATACGAGTTGTCAGAGCATTTTCATCATAGCTCTCTAGATTTGTATCTAATACCACTTATGCCGGTGCTAGGGGCCGTGTGGTCATATCATCCAAGTTGACACATGAACAGATACAATAAAAGCGTACTTGCGATACAACACATATCACGAATCGTTAGATTTTTGGTATGTGCATTAGAATAGGTTAACCGGAAGACTATACTGTGAAGTCATGTGACTGTCAGTATGTCGGCACCTCTTCCCACTTCCCTTATACGTGTTGTAAACAATCACAAGTGATATTTCGTGGCATGGTATTGCAACGGTTTTTTCCCCAGTAATATTATTCCGTATGTTTTGCTGCCACCAATGACGTAAGGTGTCACTACCCTCAATAGTAAAATGTCCTTTGATAGGCCAGGTTTTCTACAAGTGCCCTCTCATAGGCTAGGATCTGGAGGTGCCTTCTAATAGGCCCTTTTCCAGTAGCTAGATCGATACTCCAGGAGATGTACGTTACTAGGATTCACCTGAATTCACTGGAAACTCCGATAGGTCGAGCCAGTAATGGGGTAATATCTTCTTCAACCCTCTCCAGGATATTGCCAAAGGATATTAAGAATAATGGATAGATAGGCCTAATCTGAAACACAGTTTTCTTTTTAATGCCTCCAATAGCACTAGAAGATATCTTCAACAACCCTCAGGGTATCCGGAGGATATCACATGATATTTGCATGCAGGATATTTCTCAAGTAAAATACCAGGGATAGAGCATGGAATACCATAGGATAATGCCTAGGACGGCATAAGTCCATTTAAGATGACGGCATGCATATTTTCCATGGATATTCCCTCACAGGATACTCTCGGGATACTGCAGGATATTACATGGGTTAACATCTTATTTCGTAGGTTACCAATTTGCAGGATATCTTCTGTAACTTCATATACAGTATTCGTTCACACAGGATACCGTAGAATACCATAGGATATCGTCTTGTAGGATAATGATGCAGGATATCAAATTAGTTTATCATAGTATATTGTGATGGTATATGAGACACTGAGAATATCCTTATGCAGGATATCAATCCAGGATATCAGAATGATTGACATCACCTGACTAGGAAGAATGCTGGTACGGTAAGTCGTTTCATGCCGGATACCTGGTTTACCTCCTCATCTCACCCCATTAACTCAATATGGTATCCTGCAAGATACGTATCCATGGTTTAAAATCATCAAACAAACACTGGATTCAACATAAGCGAGATCTTGTTTATTATAATAAATAGAAGGATGGTCTAATGCATCAGTATATACAGCTGCTAGGACACTTCAGGTTACTTCAGGATATTCTGGAATAATTCAGGATAATAATAACTTGTGGCTGTAAATGTGATTCTTTCCACACAGGTAATGGTAGATATGGATCTCAAGACTTATTCCCCTATAGGATTTCATATATCCTTAAGGAACCTACACATAATCCATCAAGTTGTTAATGATAGTGAGAAAGCAGTCCACCTGCCACTTGTTTGGCAGTTTCGTCTCAGTTGCAGGATATTCTGGGTGTATGATAATATTATTTTGATTTTAAGGATATTAATGATAAATAGCGTCATCCTGGACCAACTGCAATTATTTCGGATCAAAACCACTCTGCAGTGTCTGCTAAGGTTTTCGACTTCCTTTGATATCCTGTAGGATACCATATCCTACAGAATACCATCCAGACCACCTGCAGTTCCCACATGTGAGAAGTCTATACAGTATCATCCGAGGTTCTCGATATATCCTTAAGGATGCATAGGATCATTATAACCAAAGCTAATCCCGGACACCACGGATTTATATTGGGTCAAAAACCTCTATCCCGTATCTGCATGTGCATGCAATAATGTACAAACAGGATCTCCTATCCTACAGAATCTTGATTCGTGCTATAATATGAATAACATCTCCTGTAATTTGCTGGTAATTGCTTCTCTATATCTTTAAAGATATTCACTGAATTTTGAGAATTCCCACCTCTCTCTTGTGTAAGAACTCTATCTTGTACTGTGTCAATAAGACGCAGAGCGGAATTGAATTCCATTTTTTATTTATGCAATTGAAACTTGTTGGAACTCTAACATTTTTTATTCCCCCATGACGTCATGGAATTTAGAATCTGGAATTTGACATGGAATTTGTGGTAGCCTCCGGAGTACCACATGGATTTGTTTTTCTTAGAAAAACGTCTTTAACCCCAAAAAAGAAAGTGACAGAAACAATAAAAAAAATGCTGGAAATCCAATTGAAAATGGTCTGCACCCTCCCGGAATTCCAACTAGATTTTTTATACAACCATTCTGGTGACCTTCCCACATTAATAAGCCAGGAAACTCTTGGGATTCTTTTCAAGTTTATGAAGATAGACTATCGTCACATATATTGCTCGAAATAGTAAGACGATCCGGCCATTTTCTTCTTGTACTCCACATCGAACCTCTCGCTTTGAGCCACGGTAAAATGGTTTTTCCAGTCACCAATAATCCCTGCAAAGCAAACGAAAAAAATAATAATTTTGATCCAACAAATCGAGTGTATTTTTTGTCAGATTCAGTCATATTCAGTCTTTGTCCAATTATAATATACTGGAGACGCTTTGGAGTTTCGCAGCAAATACATACTCTAATAACTCGGTAATTTTTTTGATATATATATATAATGCTTTAGAAAGGTGTGTTAATATATAAAGCATGCGGATATGTATAGAGGCCTCATATTTCGACATTTCTCCCTAAAACCACCCCCACCCTCCCAAAACTCTTGTTTAGAGGGCAATGGAGATAAAGGCAAGTTACTTAATACAGCCAGAGGTTAGAAGAGTCAAATGATGGAAGACTGCCCGAACAATGGGAATTCGTTTTACATCATTGTGTGATTATGGTGACAACAGCTTTTCTCCTGGAAAAAAAAGGGTCAAACGCAGTGTCTTTCACTGAAAAGAATTCTTTGTGGCCATGCTCGATCAGTCTTCTGCGATTCATTTTTATGGAGATGCAAAACGTATACCAAGTACCTTTTCTAAACATTGGATTCTTGTCACCTTCCGTCATTCCTCGCAACATTTCCGGTAAAAGTTCTCGCCCTTTGATCATTTTATCAAACGTACATTTCTCGACGATGGTTTCCTGCATGGTTTTGTCACAGGGAACCTCTAGGAATTTTGATAATTGTTCAACTCCGCTTGATAAATCCTGAAAGGAAAGATAATGATTTTTATCTGATGACTCAATTACTTCCACCTACAAAGTAAAAGCTTTAATTATTATCCGAAAAGAAAATTAATGTGCAGATGCAACAGAGGAACTACACTATCAAATCCGAGCTATGACAGATAGCTTACACACCTCAACGAATACCATCCACTTCAATCGGAAATATTCCGGAGCGCATTCGAGAAATCATGACATCTCCGAACACGCCTATATTAGAACGAATTAAGCGTCAGGCAATGCTTCGTATATTTTGTCTCCTGGTGGCTTTGAAGTCAGATGTTTGTATCCGTGAATGTTTTGACTTAAGAGTTTCCTGTCGGACTTCAAAGAGTTTGGCGTCCAACTTTTTCTCCGCATAAACTGGGCCTTCATCTAAATATAACGAGATCCCACGAAGGTTGCGCATCGCCCCAAGTTACCATCCGTTCATTGGCTGTTATTTTAAACATACAGTTCCACTGTACAGCCCCAATCTACCCGCAGGACCTGGTACTGAGGTACGGAGTATACATACCTGCATTATTGAGAATGTATAATCAGACTATTTGCCGTTACCTTTGAGTCCGGTCACCCTAGCTATCATGCTTCATAATACATATATGTTTTTTACTCCGTACCAGCCCTGTCATTGTCGAAGTGACAGCGATATCTTCGCTATCTCTCCGTAGGTCGTGCTTCTCGAGGAGCGAGAATGCAGCCCTGCACGAGCTTGTGCTCTGCACAGCTAGTACTCAAACAGAACCATTTAAAAAAATAACAGCCAATGAACAGAGGGCATTCGAGAGTGAAACGCCACCTTCGTGGGATCTTGGTATATTTCGACGAAGGCCGAATTTATGCGGAGAAAATGCTGGAGGACAAACATTTTTAAGTTCTGGCGGGAACGACATCAGGGCGTCTCTTATGTCAAAATAAACACGAATACGAACATGTTAAATCAAAACAATCAGAGAGAAGGAAATATACACCACTTTGCCTGGGACTTAATTCGAGATATTGGTGTCTTCCGCATCCTAACACCTTCTTCTTCTTCTTGGTAATTTTACCCTGTAATTTGATGGTATCCCTGAGCCATTGTGTTTTCTTCACGGATACTGATTAAATCCATTTATCAATTGGATGATACGTATATCCTCATTTTGTAGGTCTGTATAATCCGAAATCAACCCTGCAGGAAAACGTACTCTGAGCGACTAAGACTTGAATGGTCTGTTTAAAATAACCACCAATGAGCGGACAACGTTCGAGTCTGGTTCGGCACTTTCGTGGGATCCCGTTGGACCAACCCGTTGAAGTCTGGGCGGAAACAAAATGGATCGGAACATCTGAATTCAAGACAACCAGACGTGACAATATATACGACACGTTGACTGGCGCTTAATTCGTTCAATGACGGGCATATTCAGAGAGGTGATAAGGTCACACTCACGGAAATATTCAGGGAATGATCCTGAATAGATCAGGCTGCACATCCACAACCCAATTTCAGGGATTTTACCTGAAATCCAGGGATAATTTCCTGAAATTCAGGTATATCATCCATGAATTAAAGTTAAAGTACCTGAATTTTAGGGGATTTTACGTACCTGAATAGGGTCGGGAACTTACTGATCAGGCTTGTAAATTTGCCTGAATTTCAGGAAAAATCCTCTCATTCAGGGATCTTTTTTTTCTGAAATTCGGGAAATTACAAGCGTCTGGTCCGTCATTCATAATTCAGCCGTCGTCCATTAGAGAATATCCGCGTCCATAATTCAAAAACCTATTCCATATTCCATATAGCAGTATTAGCACCAAATTCAAAAAGACAATCATGTATACATAAACATAGGCTTGTTTCCTGCAAGAGAGAAGCGGTCAACAGTTTTCAATGATGCCGGCAAGACATTATGATGTTCCAAAAATATCAAATCCGTATCGCTGATCAGTATTCTTAATCCATAATATTCGTTGTAAAGTCGTCATCTAAAGAATGATGTATCTCAGTCACGCTTTGATTGTGACTGTTCATATGAGTACCATGAGGTTCTTGAAGTACATGGGTTCATACGGCCCCTAGCCCCGGGTTAAGCGGAATTAGACACAAGTTACGAAACGTAGCGCCATAGATCTTGCACGCTACGTTCGTATTTTGCTATCAGCATGCGATATGTATCGCCAAATTTGAGAAACTTTGAGTGTAGGCGCTTGGTGGAATAGCCCTGTATTTTAAGTTTCTGCAACAATGTTTTGTGACGTTGATTAAAATCGTCACATTTAACACAGGATCTAGCAAATGCTACTAGGCGTGATATGTATACGCCATATGCAGGTCCCACTGGAATATTACTGTCCAGAAAGGGATAGTTTACGATGTCGAAATTGTAATCATCTCTTTTGTCATACAAGTCGACGAGAGAGAAGGCCCGCTTCATTTTTATAAAGATATAGGTCTAAATATGATGTGCCTGTAGGGCTATCTGTAGTTTCCTTCAAATCCAGTGAAGGTGGATATATGTCCTTCACTGCGTCATTTATATAGCGATTATCCACAGCGAGAAGATCGTCTATATAGCGTTTGGTGAATGAGAAGGAACGGGCTTTGAATGGATCGGTTTTTGAAAGCGCCTGCATATAGTCATATTCATAAGAGAACAGATATAGGTCAGCCAACAGGGGTGCACAGAAATCAGAGAAAATCAGAGAAAATCCCTGAAATTGAGTTGTGGATGAGCAGCCTGATCTGTTCAGGATTATCCCCTGAATATTTTCGAGAGTGCACGAATGCTATTCGGAGAGCCTATCAAGAAAACTGTTAGGCTTTGTCCTGGCGTATACGCTCTCTATCATGGCTCAACTGTCAGATGAACCATGAATACGGATAATGGATATGCAAAGAGCATTGAGTAAGATATAATGACGCATCATATAAGAAGTACAGAATAGTGTCAATCAAGGGAATACGGGCTACTACAAAAGGGGTCGTCGCTGGAAAAACAGTATGGCTTCCCGTATTTATATGGTATTTCGAAATGCAAGGCGTTCTCAATACACTTCTTTGAGATCAAATAGACAACACGAGTGAAGTGTCATAAAAATCGCTGGAGCGTATAACTAAAGATATCATCCGTTACGGAAGAACTGAAGAACGGACGGTAGAATAATGCAAACACATAATGCCCCGTCAAATATAATCGACAGGACATACAAGCTACCTAGAATATTGGGCAGTTTGCTCTAGAAAAGCATCATTCTGATAACGATCACATGTAAAGCAAAGCTCCCTATAATGACGTAACATTATTCAGATCAAGACTATAACGAAGACGAATCGAGAGAAAAGACTAAGCAGGATTATTTCCAACGATGGAGGAAGGAAGAATTTTGGTTTAATGCCACACTCAAGGTTATTTCACTCATATGGTGACAGCCAATTTGGTTGACCGAGGAGGCCGGAGTACCCGGAGAGAGCCACCACTCATCGGCTCCAACGATGGAAAATGGACTATGTCTTAAGTTGATTAATTATCGTAAGATGATAGAAGATTAAATTCATAGCGCAATATTAAAGACAGTCAATCAGCTCCGAGGCGCATATGACGGAAGGGGGCGAGAGATATTACTCTGAACTCGACTCAAATCTTTGCTATGAAAATGGACATGCCTGAAGATAGAGAGGAGAGGTGGCGAGGGGAGCGGTAGGAAGGGGACGATGTCCTGGGACTGATGAGCCTTTTACATCGGATCAGCTGTGATTATGCGATTGAGAATCAGAATCGATATTGACACTCGCAAATTAATGATATATTGGCTACACACTGGTAGTGTTTTTGACCCCGACGGGACACCGGACGGAGCAAATCCCTAAGTCCCCCGACTTAGGGATTTGCTCCGTCCGACATTCCCTCCTTCCGTCATTCCGTCGCAATTTCCTTGTGACTGCAATAACTCAAAAGCTATTCGTCCGATTGACATCAAACTTGGAAAGTGGTTTGATATGAGTGAGGGGATTGTTTTTCGGCAAACTGCGTAATCCAATATGGCCGTCATGGCCGCCAAGGCCTTAGCCCTATTCAGTCATGCTACCTAAGATTGTGACTGCAATAACTAAAAAACAGTTCGCCCGATTGACATCAAACTTAGCCAGTGGGTTGGTATGATTGAGTGCATAGCTACGATTGTTTTCGGCAACCTGTTCAATCCAGTGTGGCTGCCATGGCCACCGAGACCTTGACCCTATTCAGCCATGCTACACAAGCTTGTGACTGCAGTGACTTAATAACCATTTTCCCGATTGGTATCAAACTTGGACTGTGGGTTAATATGAGTGAGAGGATGAGTGGAATTGTTTTCCGGCAACCTGCGTTATCCAATATGGCTGCCATGGTCACCGAGGCCTAACCGCCATTCAGGTATGGAACCTAAGCTTGTGACTGCAATAACACAAAAATGATTTGTCCGATTGACATCAAACTTGTTGCTATGCGTGAGGGGATAGCTGGGATCGTTTATCAGCAACCCGCGTAATCCAATATGGCCGCCATTCCCTTGACCCCTATTGAACAATGCTGCATAACCTTGTGACTGCAATAACTCAATAACGTTTTGTCCGATTCACATCAAACTTGGACAGTGGGTTAGTACGAGCGAGAGGATGGCTGGGATTCTTTTCCGATAACCTGCGTAATCCAAATTGCCGCCATGGCCTTGACGTCTATTAAACAATGCTACATAAGCTTGTGACTGCAATAACTCAAAACGTTTTGCCCGATTCACATCAAACTTGGACAGTGGGTTGGTCTGAGCGAGAAGATGACTAAGATTGTTTTCTGGCAGCCTGCGTAATCCAATATGGCTACCATAGCCTTGGCCCCTAATAAACCATGCTACATGTACATAAGCTTGTGACTTGAATAACTCAATAACCATTTGTCCGATTTACATCAAACTTGGACAGTGGGTTGGTCTGAGCGAGAGGATGACTAGGATTGTTTTCTGGCAACCTGCGTAATCCAATATGGCTACCATAGCCTTGGACCCTAATAAACCATGCTACATGTACATAAGCTTGTGACTTGAATAACTCAATAACCATGTGTCCGATTTACATCAAACTTGGACAGTGGGTTGGTCTGAGCGAGAGGATGACTAGGATGACCTGCATAATCCAATATGGCTACCATAGCCTTGACCCCTATTAAACCATGCAACATACGCTTGTGAATTTAATAACTCAATAACCATTTGTCCGATTCCCATCAAACTTGAACAGTGGTTTGATATGAGTGAACTGATGGATAGAATTGCTTTTCGGCAACCTGAATAATCCAATACGGCTGTCATGCTAAATAAGTTTGTTACTGCGATAACTAAAAAACATTTTGTCCGATTTACTTCAATGTTGGACAGTGGTATGACATGAGTGAGACGATGGCTGGGATTGTTGTCACCTGCATAATACAATACGGCCACCATGGCCTTGATTCGGCCATTCTAAGCTCGTGACTGCAATAGCTGAAGAATGATTTCACCAACTGTGTGCGGTTAATCTCAAGCGTGATATATGACCAGTATCACAGAGTAATGGTGGTCATTTATAGGATTCAATTTGTTACTCACGTCGCTACAAAAAAAGATATAACTATTGAGCTTTGACAAGCTCCAAAATAGACGACTAATTAAAATGGACAGACTATAGTTCGCGGGTGCTTTAGGTTAAAGGTCATGCGTAAACTGAAAATAAAAAAATCCTTAACATTTAAGGAATATTCCCCGACTATTACACCAACGTAAAAATTCAACAAGGAATATTCCGTAGCATGTTACGGAATTTCCTTAACATGGCGGGGAATATTCCTTAGTTATTTTAAGGAATATTCCGCTGGTGTAATAGTCGGGGAATATTCCTTAAATTTTAAAGGATTTTTTTTCTGTGAAAAAGACTGTACCTGATCATGGGCGGAGGGGGAGGGGGGGGGGGATCAAGCAGAGGTGGCTTACTTGTTTCAAGTCTTCGTAATTTAACTTCAAGACGGGGACATCGGGATGATCTTCAAAAAATTTATCCCAGGCCTTGGTGTACTCGAACCAACTTCCGTAATCAGCTGTAAAGGTTAGAATGTATTAATTTAAGAATCAAACTGTGCCCTATGGCCTATCTTGGTATTCGTGAGGCGTTTATAGGAAACATTTTCTCTTGTCAAAAAAATATGACACCCCAAGTCAAGCTAAAACTTGATACTTTCCAATGATCAAACTTCAATCTTGTGTGAAAATATAATTTTGGTTTAAGGGGTCATATTTTTGTTACAAGAGAAAATCCTCCCTATAAATACCTCAAAAATATAATTTAAAAAAAAATAGATCAGGATGCACATATTAATAAACAATAAATTCATTTTTATGCTACTGAACATCGTAATTTTCGCAGGCTGATATTTCAATATTCTTCAAGAAAAATATGATTTTGCAGGTTTCAGATTGAGAAAATTATCAACTTGATTACCGTCACACACAAAGGAGTGTTTCGAACGTAAACATCAAACGTCCTTCCATTTTTTAAGCGTGAAAATGTTCGAAAGTCGTAGAGTTCGAGGATGTTTCAGTTAACACGGCGAACTTCCTGTTCGACTGGGGAAGCTGGAGATATGATTCTCCGTCGTGATACTGAAGCATACGAGAACATGAAGAAACTGGTTCGGGAGATCCCGCTCTCCAACATGGAGATAAAAAGGTCGTTTTTGCTCAATAACTTTTGATTCCTTCTTAACCAATGCTCCGAAACTTCAGGCGCATTAATCTATCTATTGTCCCATGTCCTAAAATTAATTTGTCATTTGAAGAACCAGTCAATGTTGTGATCATCAGCGAGACAAATATTTGGCCTATTATTATGCAAATCAGATAGTTGACAATTTATTTTTAGCTACCATTTGATGGGGATATATTTGACTTTGTGCGCTTCAAGAGGATTTATCCCTGAAAAACGACCTTTTTTACCTCCATCTTAGAGAGCGGGACCGCCCCCGACCCCAGAAAGCACTTACTTTTTCCATCTATCAGCAGGTTGAAGAAACCGTTCCATGTTCCAGCTCCGTAATCATAAAGTTTGAATTTCTTCACGTGATGAAAATATGAGACGAAAATGTCTTTTGGGTTGCGTTGAATATAGACAATCTTGCATTTCTTCTTCACCAGGTCGGTCGGATAAATTTCCGGTGTCACGTGACTGTTAAGCAAACGCACTGATGGTAGCTTTCCGACAGCTTCCGCCGGAATTAAGTCGATCATGGATTCCTCTTTATGACGAGTGAGGTCTGTCGAATCCCTACCCAACACCAACATGTTGGCGACTTCCCATACCCAATGGGTCCCTGAAAGGTAAAAAAATAGGGTTAAAATGTCTAGAGAACCTGGAAAAGGCTTGAAAATCCTCATATTTTGCCCCAAATTTACCAGAAACTATGATTTTTTCCGACAGATTTGTAGAAGAACCGACATCTTGTCTGCGTCAAAGCAGCTTTATTTGAAATTGTGAAAGAAATATATTTATTTTAGTCGTTTGAATAAGTGTATTTTGAAGTCATGAAGTTGAATCTGAAAATTTAGGATCAGTGAAGATAATTCTTGATCTGATATATTAACATGCGTCATGCTGTTTACGTTACTTTTGACTCTTTTGTTGTTGTTTTTTTTCACGACCCCCCCCCCCCCCAGCTTTTTATGCACAGCTGTCCTGAAACCTGATGACGTAGGGCCCCTACATCCATGACAATAACATTTCACTTCTATCCCTTGATGCAATGCAGGCTCTCAACATCCATGACAATCAAATGGGTGGTGGGCATCTTTATACAATTCAATTAGGCTGTCACCTCCCTCGTGTAAATGACCTCAACTTAATTGCCAGTGCGAGGTCCCTAGTCGGGCACAGTCGGAAAAGCAAGCTTTAATTTGGTGTATCGGGTTACAGATGAGACTACATGCCTTGCGGGCACATGTACTTTGCGTTGACAATGAAAATTTAATTGGTTTGGTTTTACATAAACAATGTTAGATTTCTGGATAAGTATCACGTGTCATGCAGATGACTGAATTGGAGCGACAGGCAAGAGGTACGAAAAATTGACGACGTCTGGCGACTAATGACTCTACAGGAAAGCAACCCTCGGCACCAAACATTCAGACCCGAGAATACGGTGGATTCTCGGACGTATAGCTTTTATTGCAGCTGTTCATGTGGAGACTATGAAGTATCCACACGGCCCCTAGAGTAGTATATAAAGAGTATCTGGAGTCGTATTGACTTCAAAAATTTGCATATGACCTCTGTGACGTCACTTTCGGTTCCGGTCACGTGACCGGAAGTGACCTTTGATCCCGGCTTACTGTCACGTGACCGGAAGTTGCAGCTTCGGGGTCATTTCCGGTCACGTGACCGGAGCCGGAAGTGAAGTCACAGAGATCATATGCAAATTCTTTAGGTCAATACGACTCCAGATACTCTTTGTTCAAACAGAGTTATCTGACCCCAAATCAACTTTATATCGGCAATCTCCGGGAATATAATGTTCGGTCATCTTCGGCAATGTCCGGGAATATAATGTCCGGTCATCTCCAGCAATCTCCGGCCCCATCCGGAAGAATATATAGCCTTTATCCGCCCTCCCTCTACCAGAGGCCCGGTCACTATACGGCCCATACTGGCGCACTGGACAATATTGAACCTAATTCGAAACCCACACATGCTCATTGCAGTATGGGTTGTGTTATCTTGTTTTTCACGTCTCACCTCGTAGAACACGATGGGCTGGGTCCCGAAGCGATTGGTTGAAATTTTTTGAAAAAGTCACTGTGCACATGCGTAGTGGTTAAATAGCGCTGGGTGGACGTTTTGGGGGCGACAGGGACCCCTAGTGGTCCGATGGGGTCGAGTGAGGTATCATTGTAAAGCATACGTGGAGGAAGGATCCGACTGGATCGGTGATACGTGGAACTGACGTCATTCTGCGCATGCGCAGTAGACAAAGGGTATGGAAATTGACATTTTGGGGACGAGGTAGGTCCCTAGTGCACCGATTGGGTAGAGTGAGGTGTCAAAGCGAAGCGCTCCTCCAGGGCGCTCAAGTCATGGGTGGGTGCATGTAAAATTAGGATTTGTCCTGAAAATATAAAAAGCGGAACACGGACGTTACACCTAAAATAGGGAAAACTCCTATCAGCCAGGTCTGGAGGGACTAATATCGGTCTCCGACTTACCGAGGCCTGCCGACAGAGGCAGGGTGGGGGAGTGGGTGTATGTAAAATTAGGATTTCTCCCGAAAATATAAAAAGCGGAACACGGACTTAACCCCTAAAATAGGCAAAACCCCTATCAACCACGTCTAGTAGGGCTAATATCGCACCCCGGCTTATGGAGGCCTGCCGACAGAGGCAGGGTGGGTGAGTGGGTGTATGTAAAATTAGGATTTGCCCTGAAAATATAAAAAGCGGAACACGGACTTTACCCCTAAAATAGGGGAAACCCTTATCAACCAGGTCTAGAGGGGCTAATATCGGTCTCCGACTTATCGGGGCCTGCCGACAGAGGTAGGGTGGGGGAGTAGGTGTATGTAAAATTAGGATTTGTCCCGAAAATATAAAAGCGGAACACGGACTTTACCTTTAACATAGGCAAAACCCCTATCAACCAGGTCTAGTGGGGCTAATATCGCTCCCCGACTTATCGGGATCTTCCAAGAGAGGCAAGGTGGGGGAGTGGGTGTATGTAAATTTAGGGTTTGTCCCGAAAATATAAAAAAGCGGAACACGGACTTTACCCCAACAATAGGTGGAAACCCCGATCAACCAGGCCTAGAGAGGCTAATATCGGTCCCCGGTTTATCGAGGCAGGATGAGGGGAGTGGGTGTACGTAAATTTAGAATTTGTCCCGAAAATATAAAAAGCGGAACACGGACTTTACCCCTACAACAGGGGGAAAAAACAAGCGGCTGGTCCGTCATTCATAATTCAGCCGTCGATCATTAAAGAATATCGGCGTCCATAACTCCTATCAACCATGTCCAAAAGGGCTAATATCGGTCTCCAGCTTATCGGGACCTACCGACAGAGGCAGGGTGGGGGAGTGGGTGTATGTAAATTTAGGCTTTGTCTCGAAAATATAAACAGCGGAACACGGACTTTACCCTTATAATAAGGAAAACCTCTATCAACCAGGTCTAGTGGGGCTTATTTCGGTCCCCGGCTTATCGGAGTCTGTCGAGAGAGGCAAGGTGAGGGAGTGGGTGTATGCGAAATTAGGGTTTGTCCCGAAAATATAAAAGGCGGAACACAGACTTTACCCCTACAATAGGGAAAACCCCTATCAACCACGTCTAGTATGGCTAATATCGGTCCCCGGCTATCGTGGCCTGCCGACAGAGACAGGGTGGGTGAGTGTAGGTAAAATTAGGATTTGTTCCGAAAATATAAAAGCGGAACACGGACTTTACCCCTAAAACAGGGAAAACCCTTATCAACCAAGTCTAGAGGGGCTAATATCGCTCCCCGGCTTATCGGGGCCTGCCGACAGAGGCATGGTGGGGGATTGAGTGTATGTCAATTTATTATTTGTTCCGAAAATATAAAAAGCGGAACATGGACTTTACCCCTAAGATAGGGGAAACCCCTATCAACCAGGGTCATATATAGAGGATATATAGAGGGTCATATATAGACCAGAGAGAGAACAACAACAACAACAACAACAACAACAACAACAAGTGTTCAAATAGGTTATGATCCCCTCCCGTACATCATACCCACGCTGGAGGATCCGCGTTGGGTATGTTTACAATACAAGTAGGCTCTTGTCCAATCAGAAGCCGCCATTTGGCGCTGCATCTGTCATATTCGTTCTTGCCCGTTAGATGTATTCTCGGCTGCTTTTATCCAATCAAAAGCCGTCCTTTGAGAAAGTTCAATGTTCGGTCATGTTAGCTGTAATCCGTATGTTCTAATCCAGGCCGGGCAGACCAGGATATTGTTCAGGCAGAATGTCCTGAAACAGTTGTTTGCATGGGTCATGGAAATGGACGTTTTGGGGTCGAGATGGGCCAGTAGTGGGCGTACTGGGTCGCGGAGATTGCACGTTTTTGGAATACGCTTGCTTTTATGGACAATAACGCCCGCCCACGCCTCGCTTAACGCTTCAACGCCCTGGTGAATTAGCGCCTAAAGCTCTGGTTTCATGGAAATGATACTAATTCATCGAAATGCGGTGACGCCCGTCAACGCCCGTTGTTACGCCTTAACGCCCGTCTCAATGCCTTAACGCCCGTCTCAACGCGTTATCTTAACGCCTTAACGCCCTAGTGCCATGAAGTAGACCGGTGAAAGAAGAACAAGAACAACAAGGATGACAGTTCAATCATTTTATTATCCCCTCCAATACATCATACCCACACTGGGGGAGCCGCATTGGGTATGTTTACAATGCAAATAAGCTCTTGTCCAATCAGAAGCCCCAATTTGGGGATGCATCTGTCATATTCGTTCTTGACCGTTAGATGTATTCTCGGCTGCTCTTGCCCAATCAGAAGTCGCTATTTCAGAAAGTTCAATCTTCGGTCATGTTTGTTCTAATCGTCGTCGGGCAGGCCTGGATATTGTTCAGGCAGCATGTCCTGAAACAGTTGTTTGCGCATTCTGATCGCATTTTCCAGGGCCTCGGTGGGTGGTAACCCCATATCCTCTTCCATGTGACGCTTGATCTTCATGATGAATCTGTGCGTGGGATCGCCTTTCATTTCAAGCGGCAGCAGGGTATACCGTTCATAGATGGCCACGGCTGTTTTCCTGATGCCGGGGCGCATTTGGATGTTCGTTTGTTGTAAGTTATCCTGTCCGGCGTCTTCGATTATCGCAGCATAACTATGAATAGCTTCATGCACAATACGATCCAAGAAGGTAGGTTCTGCCTCACTTTCCTGGGATGTAGGCTGACTATCTGAGGTCAAGCTCTCCGTATCAGTAGATAGAGTCTCAGCAGTCTCTGTTTCGGTATCAGTCGGTTGACTCTCAGCAGTCTCTGTATCAGCATCTGCCTCAATGGACTCCTCGGAGTCTTCAATCCCATGTATATTCGTCTGGTGCCGCATCATATCGTAATGTCTGATGAACGTACGTTCGCACTCAGAGCATGTATAGCCCATGTTGATGGTTGAACGTCGATTGTGCGCGTTTTTGGAATACGTTTGATTTTATAGACAGTAACGCCCGCCAACGCCCAACTTAACGCTTCAACGTCCTGGTGAAATAGCTCAGAAGGGCTGATTTTCTAGATATTCCATGGAATTGTCCCTAATTCATCGAAATGCAGTGACGCCCGTCAACGCCCGTTGTTACGCCTTAACGCCCTATCTGTACGCCTTAACGCCCGTCTCAACGTTTTAACGCCCGTCGCAACGCCTTAACGCCTTATCGTAACACCTTAACACCCTATCATAATGCCCTAACGCGCATAGACAAGTCAATCGGCGGGTCGGATGCTCCTCCACGTATGCTTTACAATGATACCTCACTCGACCCCATCGATACTCCTTCACGTATGCTACACATTGATACCTCCCTCGGCCCAATCGGACCACTAAGGGCACCTCTCGGTCCCAAAACGTCTATTTTCATACCCTTTGTCTACTGCGCATGCACAGAATGACGTCAGTTCGACGTCACACCCCTCCCGTCGGATGCTCCTCCACGTATGCTTTACAATTATACCTCACTCGACCCCATCGGACCACCAGGGGACCCTCTCGTCCCCAAAACATCCACCCAGCGCTATTTACCCACTACGCATGCGCACAGTGACTTTTTCAAAAAGTTTCAACCAATCGCTTCGGGACCCCGCCCATCGTGTTCTACGTGGTGAGCCGTGAAGAACAAGATTCCACAACCCAAACCGCAATGAGCATTTGTGAGTTTCTCATTAGGTTCAACATTGTCCACTGAGCCAGTATGGGCCTATCCACCACATCAGACCTCCGTGAACTTTTCAAATAAATTCACCGCTTAGCTTCTAGACCCCTCCCATCGTGTTCTACAGCTCGAGACGAAGAAATCAAGATCTCATAATCCATAGTAATCCACAAGAAAAAAATGACCACCCCAATACCCCATACAGGCATTCCCCGTATAGATGCAAATGTGCGAATCAGGGGAGATCACCCGGATTTTGCCCTACAGAGCGTTCGCCCTGTCAGAGTTGTCTTCCTTGCCTCCAGAAGGCAGCACCATCGATACCAAAAGGGGAATACCCAAAGCAAGCGCCGCCATTTTGTATGTTTATTTTTTTGCGGAGATATACTGGTCAACTGATCATAGACTCGTCATAATAACATCGTACAACACCTATAGGTTATGTTTATTACTATAAGTCTTACTTCCCATGATTTCATGTATATTTTTGTTCGTGGCAATACGGTTTTGTGGAAACCTGTAAGGAGAAAGTAGGGTTCCCCACTTGCCATTTAGGCTGGGCATAGTGCTGGCGATATTGTCAGGGACCATACATGCATTCCGGGAGATTCACATTGGAGAGTCACTGGGGTCTCAGCCTTATTACTGGGGCGTCACGTGACCGGAAGTGACCTTTGACCTTTTGACCCGGATGTGACCTGTGACCTGGATGTAACGTGACCGTCTTAGGCGAATCAAGCGAAAAGCAACGTCCTGCCTATGGCCTTTGACATGGGACTACTTTCTGTCCGCGGGGGCTTTTCTCCACAACCGCATCAATGTGGACTACATTCTGTCCGCGGAGGTTTCTTCCCGCGACCGCATAACCGCTAGACCGCATCACCGCGGAGGAATACATGCTCCAAAGGTCACTTCCGATCACGTGACCGGAAGTGCCGGAACTATATTGAACTTGACCTCTTCTTTGGGTCAAACCATTTTTTGCATAACAACATTGCACCCCTCCCGACTAAAAGTGGTTTGACCCATTTTGGAGGTCAATATGACTCCAGATACTCTTTATCTACTACTCCCTAGCACCGGCTTAATCGGAATTGAACACAGATCAGCTGAAACAGCTCATCTGATGATAATGGACGAGCATCGTGGACGTATGATGGAGTAAACGTCTTCACATGGGGTAAACTGGTAAATGCAAGAATACCCAGAGAAACTAACCTGTAATGCCCGAAGTCGTACAGCTTAAATTTCCCACCAAAACAATGAATACATAATTCATCACGTGATTGATAGACATATAATACGTCATCAGGGTTTGGGACCATTAAAGAAATTAGTTTTTGTCTTTACTATCGTAACACTGCTGTAAGGGAGTTTTCATTTGTTAACGTAAACTCCTTTCACGAAATATTGCCAGTATTAAAGCCAGTCCACTAATTAGCCGAATTGAGATTGCAAGAATGGCCCAAGAATAAGAGATAAGGAGTGAGTGAGTGAGTTAGGGTTTACCGTCGCGTTCAGCGTTATTTCGACCATGTAGCGACGATATTACTAACTACTATCTGTGATTAGCTGGACATATGCGACTATCTATGTACAGCCATCATGTAGCGAAAATTAATCTGCCCCTCGTGGCAACAGACGTGGTACAATTAGAGATAATAAGAGAATAATGAAATAAGAGATAAAACTTATATTGTAAACTTGAATAAACCACCTGCTTTGGGATAGGCCAGTATCATGACGTCATCTTCTCGTGCAGAGAAATTTGGTAAATTCTTTATGCACTCCCCTATGGTGCCGAATGGATCAGGCGGGTAACGTTTGCCCTCCGGGGTCTCGATGAGTCGCATACAATGTCCTTCGACATCGGTGACTTCTACCAATGACATTGTTCCAGAAGGTACAAGAAGGTCTTCGTCGGTTATACGAAATATTCCTGCAAGATACAAATAGAAAAGGAAAAAGAAAGGGTTAACGGTTAGTGAAGAGAGTGTAGTTTTTTAAAATGCTGAAAAGCGTATCTGGGCCATTTTCAGGAAACATATACAAATTACGGTAAAGAGCTTGTTTTTACGTTTTGTTCATTTTACATTTAACAGCCAGAGATTGAACATTTTATAGTTTTTCTCTATTGTAAAATGTCCATTTTGGAAAGCGTATATGGGCCATTTTCAGGAGAATGTATAAATATGGTAAAGATTTGTTTTTGATTTTTTTCCTACGAAGTAGGCTCTCATTTGCAATTTGTCCGGTAATGAGTGAGTCAGCCAGTCAGTCCATCCAAATCCTTTCGTCGACAAAATAAGGAGAACCGTTGACATTAGAACCTTGATTTTTGGCATGAACGTGCATTAGGGACTGTTAACAGCAAGTTCTGAGCTGACCTACATTTGATGAAAATTTTACCTACTTAGGTGACCAACATTTACGCTTGGGCCCTCAAGGTCCTTGGGCCCTCAAGGTGCTATGACGTTAGGTTAGGTTATGACGTAGGTCCTATGACGTTAGTCACACTACTCATGTGTTTATTTACATTTAAAACCAGAGATTTGCTGGAAATGCCATATGATTGAACATTTTATAGTTATTCTCTGTTGTAAAATGTCTATTTTGGCAAAGATAACTGCTTCAAACAATTAAATGTTCAAATCTGAAAACGAATTTGTCTTTATTACGGTTATCGTTACAAATGCAGTTTGAAGGTTAATATTTTTAAACAACAGTATTTAATGAAAAGAATCTTTCTGTTGGATACTATTATGTAAAATATATGAGGACTGTAAAGTCGTCTTCATTTCACATATCATGTGAAAAATATCACAAAAACAAAATTTATTCAACTGTCTTTACCTTTATCAGTAAAGTTTTGGGAGAAATGTCATACAAGGAATGTCATATATAGAGGGCGCCACTGTCATTGTTGAAAGTACCAGGGTGTGGGCAGCCATATTCCCGTTAGCCTTATGGCAATAGAGCGCATGTTTTCTACAAATTTGGAAAAAAGTCTGTGTCGCACTTATTGTCTGTCTTTACCGTTAGAGATTTAAGTCATTTATGATTGTTACTGAACAGAGCAAAAGTAATCTAAAAGTGTTTATATCAAGAAATGTTTACCATGAAATACACACTAATCCAGTTCAGCCTGCCTATGGCTGACATAGTCTGTCTTTACCGTTATTGTCCCCCGCCGCAACGCGGCCGGGGACTTTAAAATGGTTCTTGCTTCTATGTGTCCGTGAATGCACGGACATGTCCGTGCAAATACTTCGTAAGCAATAACTTCTAAATGCTTTGTCGGATTCCTCCAAAATTTGGCATCTGCATTCTTTGCGACAAGACGTCTCTTGGTATTACGTTTCAGCAAGATCTGCCTGTAGGTGGCGCCACTGGGGTCTTGCTTCTATGTGTCCGTGCATGCACGGACATGTCCGTGCAAATACTTCGTAAGCAATAACTTCTAAATGCTTTGTCGGATTCCTCCGAAATTTGGCATCTGCATTCTTTGCGACAAGACGTCTCTTGGTATTACGTTTCAGCAAGATCCGCCTGTAGGTGGCGCCACTGGGTCTTATTCCAATCTTTAGTGCATGTCCGTGCATGTCCGTGCAAATACTTCATAAGCGATAACTCCTAAATGCTTTGTCGGATTCCTCCGAAATTTGGCATCTGCATTCTTTGCGACAAGAAGTCGCTGGTATTACGTTTCAGCAAGATCCACCCGGAGGTGGCGCCACTAGAGTTCATTCCATTATTCCATGTTGCAAGTGATAACTTAGAAACACTTGGTCGAATTTCTTTGAAATATCCTACATATGTACCTTTCTGGGTAACCTGAGAAACATTGCGGCTCATCGGATTCTTCTCAAATTTGGCATGCATTTACCATGCCAGGAGCTGTTGCTTGGGATTGCCTTTCGCTCACTTGGACTCACAGGTGGCGCCACCTGGTGGCAACATCACAAATTCGTTTCCGGGTAATAACTTGAGAACTGACCATCGGATTCTTCTCAAATTTTGTATGAATGTACCGTGACATAAGATGTCGCTTGATAATGCATTTCACGGACTTGCGCCTAGAGGTGGCGTCACCTGGTGTCAAAATCTAAATTTGGTTTCTGGGCAATAACTTGAGGACCCTCATCGGATTCTTCTCAAATTTGGTATGCAGATGTCCCCACGATACCATGTTCCTTGGGATTGTATTTTTCCCGCTTCTGCCTACAGGTGGCGTCTCCTGGTGGAAAAATTTGTTTCCGGGCAATAATTTGGCAACTGCTCATCAGATTATTCTCAAATTTTGTATTCATATGTGACCCGCCCCAAATAACATGAACACCGGTGGGCATCTAGTACCGGCAATAACTTGAGGACCCCTCTTCAGAGTCTCAAAGTTCATATGCCGATACCATGACATGAGATGTCATTTGGGATTGTGTTTTGCCTGCTTGCACCTACAGGTGGTGACTCCTTGTGGCAAAGTCTAAATTTGGTGTCTGGGCAATAGGTTGAGGATGCCTTCATATTCTTGTCAAATTTAGTTTGCAGATAATATGCCATGAGTTGTCTCTTGGGGTTGCATTTCGGTTACATAATTTTCATGCTACATGGTAAAGAAAATATATTACAGTAGCAATCAACATTCAGTCAGCCATTCGGAGTTGATCTCAAAACCTGGGAAGGTGGAAAGACCCCTCTGCTTCTTACGCCTGTGAAGTAGCTGTTGCCATCCTCATGAATATCTTCTGAAACCGACAGCGCTTATAAATATTGCTGCCATTTTGGCGGGGGACCTAGCATCCTCTGGCTGCTTGTTTGAACTTGTCTTCAACGCTATTAAATGCATTAACGGCAAAGACAGGAATAAAACGATCAAAAAAAAGAAAAAAAAGCCAACTAACACAGTTATTGAGAAGAATGAAGTGACATTCTGATTTTAAATTTTCTGGGAACTTGAAAAACTGCAAAAGAAATGTTGAGCAAAAGGCAGCTTGACTTGCATTAAGAAAATAGAATTAACTGGTTAATTAAAACAAAATGATATTGAATTCAATGTCGTTACCGTTACAAATTTCATTTGCAAAACTTTCATTTGCAATCATGACTTGACATTTTGATGGGTCTGATTTTCGTCGCACCATTCAATAATGTTTGGGCTTTCCTGTTTAATTTTGTTTAAAACATCACTATTGCTCTTTCCTCGAACAAGAACGGAATTGTCATTGGCAGAGTTAAAAACTTTTCCTTGTTTGATCCAATAAAATATGTCATCAATAAAGATGTTAAAAATTGCAGGTCCTAAAATAGATCCTTGGGGCACGCCTTTTTGTATAGTGCATGTATATAATACACAAAGGACAAAAACAAATACAATGTTAAATGTTCACTTACCTAGAATACGAAATACGAAGTCTTGTGTTAGCGGACGCCTTGTTTATTCAGTCCCCACAAATGGAAGTGAAGACTTTCCAATTGGGGGCCGTATTTTTGTCCGCCAACATAGCTACGTACCTCGGTAGAACAGAAAGTGACAAGTGTAACTAAGTTACAATTAACTCCCGGCATACCCTGGTCCTAGCTGTTGCTGTTCACAGCCGAGCGCGACTCTTAATCCACCCGCTAATGAGCGTACGCGGGCTGCCGATTGCCGTAGTAATACGGATTATCGATAACTTATTTAAGGATAGCTGTTCCCTTAGAGGGTCAAAATTGGTCATTTTTTTTTATTTCTTCATTCAAATATCCACTATTTCCTTTAACATTTGGTGAAAAAATGAAATCAAAATTATAAATAGAAGTGCTTCAATATTAGGATTAAAAATTTAGTTTTCGAAGCACTGGAACAATTAAACAGATTGCCGTAGCTTGGGCTTGGCTGCTATTATTTTTGCCAAAACCCTTTCCAAAACTCATTTCCGCAGTATTATGGTATATCTATTAGTCCTACTTAGTTACATTAATCTACCCCCTTCTGATCAAAACCATGCCAACATCCGTATTTTTGTTTCTAATTATTACAGTGACACTTCACTCAGACACCCGCCGTGAAGTGATGTACACAGATGTGAACAATTTTCAGCTGAACAAGTTTTAGCAAGTTTTAAATTTAAATTGGACTTTAAACCGCCTTGATGAAAAAAACTTAGTGTAAATAGTTATCCAGAATAAACAGGAATTCGAGTAGGTCCCATTAGACAGATTAAAAATGTATTTGACAATAGAATTCAAGCAAAAAATTTGGATTAATTCATCAGATGTATATACTCTGTAAAAACAACTGTGTACAAAATTGCACATCCACAAAAAATTGTGTACCAGAGGTACACAAGATATGTTGGTTTTCTTCAAAATTGTGTATTACTCGTACACAATTATTGTGAATGTGCAATTTTGTTACAGTTATTGTGTACCTGTGGTACACAGTTGTTTTTATAGAGTAGCTGGACACATTTTGCCCGATTTCTAGCCTTTCATTTTTGTACAAAATCTGAGATTTAAATGTTTATTTCTCGAAAAGTATCCATGCTACGCTTTTGAAATTTGGCATGCTTGTTACTTATAAGGTGATCTAGTAAATTTATCTCACTTTTTGTAAGTTCGGATTAGTTTTTTAATTATTCAACTTTTAAGACAAACGACCGTAAAATAGTACTTTTTTTTCAATTTATTTTAGTAAAATAGCTGTAAAAACAAAACCAGGCAAAAATTTAAAAAATGAGATAAAATTTACTAGTTCGAATCGTCTCCTATCAAGGTATACCTCCAAAGTTGAAACAAGACCAACAGTTTTCATAAAATTTCAATTGAAAAATGGACGCTATTGTTTTCATTTTAATGTTTTAAAATTGGAATATTTTCTACACAGTAGCAGCGTCGGTTATACAAATCATATATTTGGAATCCCTACGATGTATGCTTTCATAAACTTTATTATAGTTATCTTGTATATTTATTGATACAGACAACAAATTGTCACGAAGGTGCAAAAACTGCCTCCATGATTAAACGGCTATTTGGTACACAGCCGTGCATAGTTCAAACATGCGCCTAGCCCTACTAAATACGTTATCCATTTAATTTATGCATGTAGAATTGTACATTTATATATAATATACGGCACATTTATATGTAGAAAATATTAACAAATAATTATTATTAAATCATAGGTGACCGGCTTTATACATAAGTTAATATACAACAGTTCATTCTCCGAATCTGTACTATAAATATGAATAAGGAACTATTATTAAATCATAACTGACATGCATTATAGATAGGAGAATATATAATATTTAATTCGTCGAATCTGTTTTATAACATCCTTGTGTGTTCAATTTAGGCTTTTCAGGGGGAGAAAATCTCCCAGTGACGTCATTGTATCTAAAACAATGTCCAGTGAATTTACTCTATAGTGCTGTTCCTTTGATGGGCTTTGATACTCAACTTTCCACTTCGATTTGTCGGTTATTCATATAGTCGCGTTCGGGTTCAGGACAGGAACCCTTAAGAACAGGAGCCCAATAAGTCAGAAGCCCTTATGGACAGAAGCCCAGTGGGCTTATCCCGAAAGTGGACATGAGCCCACAACAATATATTTGACTGGGGACTATCCAGCAAATACATGTAAAGGAAAATCTTAACGAATGAATAAATTTTAGGAAAAAATCGAGGAAAAGTCTGCTTAAAATTTTAAGAAAAAAAAACAGCATTTGTATTATTTTGTTACCATTCACATATTAAAAGTAAAAAAAAAATAATTAAAATTTTGCACAGTCTGAACATTTAGGACAGTCTTTTTCTTAAAAAAATAAGAAAAAAGCATGTTTTATTTTGTTATCATTGACGTTAAAAGGTAAAAAAAAACACAATTTAATTCAGACTTTGCCCAATATGAAAATAAAAGAACCAATAAAAAAAATCAAATAATGTTTTGTCGAAATTTATTTATTTGATAAAATTTTCCTTTATAAAGGAATATATAGTTGTGGCCTTGTGTCCACTTCTGGAATAAGCTCATTGGGCCCGGTCCATAAGGGCTCCTGTCCGCACTCCGTCGCGTTCTTGGGCAGACTTCCCCACCCGTTAGTACAACATTGCCGTCAATATACAAGCCTACCGGGTAAAGGAATTAAGAATTGAAAATAAACTCACCCGTCGTTTGGAGTTCAGTCCTTTTTCTGTCTTCAAATTGAGTCCTCAAAGAGTATCAAGTCGAAATAGATATATCATGCCGAAATATTGCGAACACCGTGAATTATAGTAAAAAAAACCCGTTGCTCACTGTTTCTGATGGGACTGCAGACTGTGATAGGAAACCACGCTCAAGCTCCATTAAGAAGTGAAAATGGAATATTTCAGCACTATCAATTCAATCGGTAAATTCCGGTCGGAAGGTGTGAAACAATATTCGGGTTCAATTTTGCATTCATATATGGTACCGTCCATTTAGCGGGTGACATATATATGGTGGCCGATAAGGGACATCGCTAGGTATGTGGTTTGGTAACACGAAGGCAGGATGCGAAGCGCGAAGGCAGGATGCGAAGCGCGAAGTCCAAACACGAAGGCAGGATGCGAAGTGCGAAGGCAGGATGCGAAGCGCGAAGGCAGGATGCGAAGCGCGAAGTCCAAACACGACTTCGCGCTTCGCATCCTGCCTTCGCGCTTCGCATCCTGCCTTCGTGTTTGAACTTCGCGCTTCGCATCCTGCCTTCGTGTTTGAACTTCGCGCTTCGCATCCTGCCTTCGCGCTTCGCATCCTGCCTTCGTGTTTGGACTTCGCGCTTCGCATCCTGCCTTCGCGCTTCGCATCCTGCCTTCGTGTTTGAACTTCGCGCTTCGCATCCTGCCTTCGCGCTTCGCATCCTGGCTTCGTGTTTGGACTTCGCGCTTCGCATCCTGCCTTCGCGCTTCGCATCCTGCCTTCGTGTTTGGACTTCGCGCTTCGCATCCTTCCTTCGTGTTACCACCATAAATTTTCCAGTATTCTTAATGCTGAGAGATTTTGTTACCGACAACTGATTGATTTAGTCAAATTTATTATCAAGGCTGGGGATTTAAAAAATTTGATCCTTTATTTTTTTCCTGTTTAGTTTTAATTTTGCGTCCAACTTCATTTGTCGTCCTCCATATTTTGTAATCATATTCTGGTCCTGTGATACAATTATATATACCAGTATTTAATATGTTAAGTTTCTGTGATACAGTATGATATGTAATACTATTATGCTTGGTTTCTGTGAAATATTTATTGTATGTTTTCCAATCTTATGTAAAATTTCCGACCATATTATTATTGTATAGCAGATGTCGTGATTGATATGAAGAATTTCCGACGATATATCCGACGTTAAAATATTGACGGATGACGCTGTCTTCAATAAAATCGAGCATAAATGAACTATACTTTGAATCAAGAAAATCAGCGATTTTGACTGTATCGAGTGACGAAATGGTTCCGGTAATAAAGAAAGACTGGTCTTGTACTCGTGTATCTAAGCATATACAGACTTTATTCTTCATGTAAACCATCCCGACGAGAAAGGCGACTATACTCTGATCTCGGCATTGGTAAATAAAATAATTCAAATGGCGGCCTGGCCTCGCTTTCATCGGGTCATGCGCAGTGGCACTTGTTTTGACTTCGCGCTTCGCATCCTGCCTTCGTGTTTGGACTTCGCGCTTCGCATCCTGCCTTCGCACTTCGCATCCTGCCTTCGTGTTTGGACTTCGCACTTCGCATCCTGCCTTCGCGCTTCGCATCCTGCCTTCGTGTTTGAACTTCGCGCTTCGCATCCTGCCTTCGCGCTTCGCATCCTGCCTTCGTGTTTGGACTTCGCGCTTCGCATCCTGCCTTCGTGTTACCAAACCACATACCTGAAACAATGCAGCGATGTCCCTTATCGGCCACCATACTTATAACATATGTCGTCGACACCGTAAAATGATAGAATATTGATGAAGCTGATAGGCTATAACAAATGAGGCTTAACATGTGATATCAATGAAATATGAGGAATGCCCCAGAGACAAACTATAATTACTTTTCTATAAAAATCTAATATATTTTTTTCGCCAATTGCAGCAGTTGTCTACAATGAAGAATTTAAGCGGCTTCCCCTGCTGATGAAGTCTTGTTTTAAGGAGAGACATTGTACTTTGAACGACATCAAAACCTTGGGTGTTCACTAGTTTCCAAGTGATAACTTGCCCAATTTCATTTAGAACAAGAAACAAACAGTCATATTGTTTTCCCCACTTGTTTGTTCCTGGCCGGGTCACTCCGATATTGACGGCCACTTTAAATGTGTGGTCACAGCTGGCACATTCTGCTGAGAGACTGGACATGAACTGGTCATACGATGGCTACATTTTCCTCAAGGCACTGACTGTTAACCTTATCAGCGCACATCATCTGATCGATGTTGTTCATTAACCCTATCTGGCCTGGGCTTTTTGGGCCCTGTCCTGGCCTTGGGGGGGGGGAGGGTGGTGGAGTCAAAATCAAAAGTCAAAATGACCCCAATATGATAAACTATAACGTCAAGGAGTTTCAGCTCTCCATTTTTTGTCGTTCCAGAGATTGCGCAGAAAGTTTGGTAGAGGGGACCATTTCCCCCCCCCCCACCAGGCCAAGTAGGGTTAACCATAGGATCACTTATATTTTGTGGGAAGAAGTAATGGACAGATTCAAGAGTATTAATATGGCATGATTGCATAACCAACACAGCATTTGCCCAGTACTGTTTTTCTTTTTGCTGAAATGTTACCAAACCATATTCCTTGATTAGCAGTACAATAGATCCCACATCATATCCCTGGCTGAGCATCAGGCAGACAAATAATGACAGTTCTTCTGTAAAACCGGCTCTTGATCTGGTTAGCTGAAATGGCGGACTGTAGCGAAATGGTAACTGTTGCATTACATATTGTGATGATGAAAGCACAATGGATGGACACTTTGTACAGGTATATTCTCTAGCCACCAGCCACAAACTGCCTCGTAAGCCATACAACCTTCTTGGATGCCTCCTGCTGTCTTTTGTGTTGTATCGATATGATATGATATGATATGTTTATTGCAGGAATAAGCCTGAAAGGCTTTTCTCCCATACATGAAGTGCTGGCTTGGGAGCCCAAACAGATGATACATGTATAAATCAAACAATTAAGCAATAATAAGAGTAATATACATGATGTAGAAATAAGAAAATACACAAGCTCGTTAAGCAAAATTAGTTACACATGATATTGATCAATTAGCTCATTTCGTAACTTCAATGACTCTATTAAAAAATTTCCGACGTTAATCAGTCCATATTTATTTCGTGGATTCATAAGACAATTAAATTTATTTATAGATGGCCAAGATAGAAAATATTTTTTTAAATATTAGCAACGTATGTGTTGATAAGCAGGGCAACACAATAGTAAATGATATTCATTTTCAACGACGCCCATATTACATTTATGGCATATCCGCATATTTTTAGGGATATTAAGGTATCTTCCTTTCTCAACATTCAAACCATGATAACCACAGCGGAAACGTGCTACTATTTTGAGAAGCTTCCATCCTACATCAGCAGAAAAATTAATGTAATTTGCCTGAGTAAAAACAACAATGAATTTAATATACATATCAAATCTAGAGGAAATATTAATATTTGATGACCAATTCTGAATGAAACTATCTTTAATGGTTCGCTTTTTATTAGAAGATATAGAAGTATCGATGTGTAATGCCTCACTGAAATTTGGCAACCAAACTGGAACCTTACCAGCTCTCTGAAGTACTGGAATGTGAACAAATGGACGAGACCAAATAGGTAAGGTGGGGGGAGTGCCATCTTGGTCCATCTGGGAGAAGAGCTCATTTCTTTGTATGTGGTCTGATATTTATTGTGAAATAAGTACAAGGGTCCAAGATCCACTTTAACTATATTTACCCAAAGATAAACAAAAACTTGTGTGTATAAGCTTATCTCGAGAGATGGAAAATGCATCCAGTATATATTAATCTATATCTTAAGATTATAAAGTGTATATTTTAATTTGGGGACTTCCGGTAATATGGCGGCGAAGGTGGACGTGTGTGACTGAGTGGTGCTGAAAATTTCGGTGGTCACCTATAATTATCGGTTCAAATGAATTCATCATCGCACAAATCAACTGCTAAATTGAAAGTAAAGCGGAGTGAGAAAAAAGAACCCGAAAACGTAAGGTATAATTTGAGAAATACTGCTCTGTCTGTGGATAGCCCTGACAAAGAACCGGTTTGCACGGACCAAATCGGCGTGGCGATTATGGCGGACAAGCCACAATCAACAACAATCTTATCCGGGGTTGAGAAACTAATAAGTGCTCTTGACGCTAAACTATCAGGAAAATTAGACCGGATAGCGGATGACTTACAAAATGTGAAGCACGAACTACAAGAAACCAAGGAGAAACTTTCAAAAGTTGACCAGCGCTTAGTGGAAAACGAGGGGTCGGTGACTGAGGTCACTAAACGGGTGAGTGAAACTGAGAAGGAACTACGTAATGACCTTACTGAATTAAAACGGCAGATCTTGCTGAAGGATATTCATGACCGCAAAGTCAACTTGCTCATCTATGGTATTCCCATGGACGAAAAAAACTGAAACAAACCCGGCCGATACTGAGTCACTCTTCAGAAAATTTATGATAGACGACCTCAATATTAGAGCAGATTTAGTGCAACACATTCAATTTGTAGTGGTACATAGAATGTCATACAAGCTACGGAAAGTCTCGACTTCGAGTCCCGGGGAGAAAGAACCAGCAATTATCGTGATATTTAAAAAAATACCTGAACGTGACCTAGTTCTAAACTCAAGCAGTGAGCTTTTAGGTACCGGTAAACGTATAACTATCCGCACGGATTTACCACCAGTGTTAAAAATCGAACGCAGCCGCCTGTCATCTGTTGCATACTCAATCAGGAAAGAACGTGGTCTCCAGACACGAATTCGTACAGTGGATGTTAACGTGGTGCTGGAGGTAAGGAAAGACAGACATTCTGCCTGGCATCCATTCTCTGAATAGTGAGTAAGGTGTGATTTTACATTGCAAATGGACCGTGTATATGTGTTCTCTTAACAGTCACAAATGTGTACTGCGGGTATTACTGGATTAAACAACTTTGACACTCTTCTGTATACCCATTGCTATAACAGTGTATATAATCAACACGCGAATCCTGCATTGCAGGACAAAACTGTTCGCTGACGTTTATTCTGATCATAAGATCGTAGGTGTCTTATCCTTTATTTATCCACACAAGGTATTTACAGCCCTGTCACTGCCCACGATCAGCAATAATATAATGAACAGATTCATGAATTCTCAATTGGACTGATGAACTTTCCAGTAATGCAAACCGATACCAATCTCTCTACAACTATATTTACTCGGCCATTCAGTTTCAGTCTACTTCACCATTGACATTGACTACTTCGACACTTGTCTATTTCACTATTCTTCGCTGTCTTTCTGAGCCTCGTTACATGTCAAGCGAATGTCAATCTATTGTACCTAGTCTGAAAATAGTGCATTTCATTATTCACCTGCTCACCGGCCCAGTCCGTATTTTGGATTATGTAACAAAATACCCCCCACTGACATTGACGACTTCGACACTTGTCTGTTTCACTATTCCTTGCTGTCTTTCTGAGCCTCGTTGCATGTCAAACGAATGTCAATTTATTGTACCTGGTCCGAAAATAGTACATTTCATTATTCACGAGTGTTTGCTGGATTAATGTATTTTCAAGATGTACCTAGAAATCGACAATTTTTTACAATGATTATTACAAGTGAGACGTCACCCCTAGGTATAGAATTGGATGAGATAGTGATTTCCTATATACTATATGAACTAACCGGGATACTGTTGTTCTAGTAAATACTACAATATGTGCTATCTGAAATACACTAGTGACCATCAAAATTATAGGCCCTTCGTGTACCCGCTATGATGGTCATTGAGAAATTTAATATCAGCGTAATACCTGCTGTTATATTCTATAAGTCGCGCTTGATTTATACTAATATTTTATATTGACGTCATCAATGACTAGGTCACTATACTGAATCGCTCCTTACGTTGATGTTATATTCTATGAATTGCGCTTGATTGATACTAATATATTATTCTAGTGACATCAATGACTAGGTCACTATACTGAATCGCTCCGTACGTTGACAGTGCGATAAATTACGGTTGATTCTGATGTAGCTGTATGTGAGTGTATGTGTATGCACATATGTGTGTATGTATATATGTATGTATGTACAGTAAATAAATGCAGCGAAACTGTATGTATATATATATGTATATACATATGTGTGTATATATATATATATATGTATATGTATATATGTGTATGTATCCAACTCTCAACAATTAATGCGACATATCAGTAGTAGACAAATGGACAGTACTGGCCCAACGTATTATGTAATAATCCCGCTCCCTACTTTTTTGTTACTTAATATGTAATAATCCCTCATTTTTTGACATAATATGATTTGTTACTTATGAAGTAATAATCCCCGTTTTGTTACTTCATATATAATACTCCTTAAAATAGAGCATCACCTCAGTTCTATTTTTAGATCCTGACATCATTGGGAAAAGCCCTGTTCTATTGTTATTGCCTGCTCCTTTGTTAGTTCTCGACAAGTACAGACGCGTCTAGGCAGAACAATGGTCTCCTCATAGACGAAGAGCGATGAGTCACGCTATCGATTGTCTTCATAGCTAAAATTTTATCTGCCCACAGTATTGCGAAAACCCGTGTTCTTTTGTTATTGCCTGCTCCTTTGTCTTTAGTTCTCGACAAGTATAGACGCGTCTAGGCAGACTCCCCATAAACAATGAGTCAAATGAGAGTTAATAAAGAAGTTGACACTTGTCCACACCTATATAAAGGTTCACGTGTACAACCCTGTTCTTCTATTTATATCTCCT
>JAVTVY010019090.1:0-71501 GCA_036873755.1 Hanleya hanleyi
TAAATATCCCTGAAATAGGGATGTATACTCCGAGAGCTACAACATGACACATCCATGACGCATTCGCAACGCGGATGGTCCATCTCTACACCAAATACCTTCCTGCACTGCCCCAAAAGGCCAAATAACATCCTTCACTGCTAAAAAATGCCCACTTTCGCTACAACTTGTACTAATGACGTCACCAATGACGTCACAGATGCTGTAAATATCCCTGAAATCGGGGTCTATACTCCGAGAGCTACAACATGACACATCCCATGACGCATTCGCAACGCGGATGGTCCATCTCTACACCAAATACCTTCCTGCACTGCCCCAAAAGGCCAAATAACATCCTTCACTGCTAAAAATGCCCACTTTCGCTACAACTTGTACTAATGACGTCACCAATGACGTCACAGATGCTGTAAATATCCCTGAAATCAGGGTCTATACTCCGAGAGCTACAACATGACACCCCACACGACGCATTCGCAACGCGGATGGTCCATCTCTACACCAAATACCTTCCTGCACTGCCCCAAAAGGCTCACTTTCGCTAATACTCCTACTGATGACGTCATCGATGACGTCACAGATGCTTCGGACATGCCTCAATTCGGATTGTACACCCCGAGAGCTACAAAATGACACCTCACACGACGCATTCGGACTAAGGATGGTCCATCTCTACACCAAACTCACCCCCACGCACCCACAAAATGTCCACTTTCGCTACTACTCGTACCGATGACGTCATCAATGACGTCACAGATGACGCGGACATCCTCAAATCGGAATGTACACCCCGAGAACTACAAGATGACACCTTCCAGGACGCATTCGAACCGTGAATAGCCCATCTCGACCCCAAATACCTTTATGTACTGCCCGAAAATGTCCACTTTCGCTACTACTCGTACCGATGACGTCACCGATGACGTCACAGATGACGCGAACACCCCTCAAATCGGAATGTACACCCCGAGAACTACAAGATGACACCTTCCAGGACGCATTCGAACCGTGAATAGCCCATCTCGATCCCAAATACCTTCATGTACTGCCCGAAAATGTCCACTTCGCTACATGCCACCGCGCATGCGCAGAATGCCGATATTTCAACCCCACACCCAGTCCATCAGATGCCCCTTCATGAATGCTTCACTTTGATACCTCACTCGACCCCATCGGTCCACTAGGGGCTCCCCTAGCTCCAAAAAGGCTATTTTCATACGATGATGAATTCATACAAGTCTTGTTGGCGAACTATTGAGCAGAACAAGTGTTGAAAAACATTGACCATACACATTTATTGATCTGGAGAGCGTATAATTGTATTAAAAATTTCAGAGTTTTTTTGACTGTTAATTGTATTAAAAATTCAATACTCAGATATAATTGTATTAAATCCAATACCCTTGTGAATACGTTCATTCTATGTTAATAAAAATAGTAGAAAATTAACAAAATGCTTAGTGTTCATTCTTTTTTCCCTTTTTTTAATAGTCAAATAGCTCCAAAACGTCTATTTCCATTCTCGCGCATGCGCAGAATGCCGATAGTTCAACCCACACCAGTCCATCAGACGCCCCTTCACCTCACCTTCACATTGATACCTCACTCGGCTCCATCGGGCCACTAGGGGCTCTCCTAGCTCCAAAAAAGGCTATTTTCATAGCCTTCGGCCTTCGCGCATGCGCAGAATCACCCTAATTCAAGCCCACACCCAGTCTATCAGATGCTCCTTCACGTCACCTTCAATTTGATACCTCACTCGACCCGATTGGACCATTAGGGACGCCTCTAACCCCAAAAAGGCTATTTTGAAGATTGATATCAATCTTCAATCTTCAAAATAGCCTTTTTTGGAGTTAGGGCAGCCCCTAGTGGTCCAATGGGGTCGAGTGAGGTATCAATGTGAAGCATTTCACGTCAGCTTCAATTTGATACCTCACTCGACCCGATTGGACCATTAGGGACGCCTCTAACCCCCAAAAGGCTATTTTGAAGATTGATATCAATCTTCAATCTTCAAAATAGCTTTTTTGGAGTTAGGGCGCCCCCTAATGGTCCAATCGGGTCGAGTGAGGTATCAATGTGAAGCATTTCACGTCAGCTTCAATTTGATACCTCACTCGACCCACTACCTCCAAAATAAAAAAAATCTTCACACACAAGGTGTTGATATCGATCTTCAAAATAGCCTTTTTGGAGTTAGGGGGGCCCCTATTGGTCCAATGGGGTCGAGTGAGGTATCAATGTGAAGCATTTCACGTCAGCTTCAATTTGATACCTCACTCGACCCACTACCTCAAAAATAAAAAAAAATTCACCTTGTGTGTGAAGATTTTTTTTTTTGAAAAAGGATGATGGGGGCTGGTGTTATTTTTGTGTGCTTTTGAAAGAAGTTTCCACTTCCGGAAAGATGGGTTGGCCCTGAAAAGGGCCTTTGAAAGTGTGATACGACACTTAGGCGCGATATATTCTCTTCACCCCTCCTACATGCTTCCTGCAAATGGGGCACTTTATTTTTAGATGGGACTCTCCGGCATCAACGCAGCGACACATTGCACCTTCACACCAAAACGTCTATTTCCATACCCTTCGGCCACCGCGCATGCGCAGAATGCCGATAGTTCAACCCCACACCCAGCCCATTAGATGCCCCTTCACATAAGCTTCACTTTGATACCTCACACGACCCCATCGGACCCTTAGGGGCTTCCCTAGCTCCAACACGGCTATTTTCATACCCTTCGGCCACCGCGCATGCGCAGAAGGCCGATAGTTCAACCCCACACCCAGCCCATTAGATGCCCCTTCACATAAGCTTCACTTTGATACCTCACTCGACCCAATCGGACCATTTTATCTAGGGACTACTTTTTCTCCGCGGAATCACCGCCAAAACCACGGCCAACCCGCATCACCGCGCATGAATACATTTTTTTTTTTTTTTTTGCCGGAACTTTTTTTTTGTCAGTCAGTGTTTATGTGTGGTGGAGGTGGGTTCAAAATGGCGGATACTTACCTCCCACCCACCACGACACAGGCCGCCATTTTGTACCCACCTCCACACACCAGTGCACTGACTGACACCGGTGTGTGGAGGTGGGTTCAAAATGGCGGACTGTGTCGTGGTGTGGTGGGAGGTAAGTAGCCGCCATTTTGAACCCACCTCCACCACACATCACTCACGCATGCGCACCCCCTCAATCCCCCTCAATTGTGACGTCAAACCAAGTTCTGCGCATGCGCAGTGAGGGGTTGGGACGAAAATTGACTGTTTGTATACTACTGCCTTTAAAACTCGAAAGCTGAAGTACTGTATACATTGTGATTAGGGACTTACAGCATCATTTTCTAACTTCTTTTCAGATTTGAGTGATGATGTTAAATTGATTTCTTTCTGACAACCCCATGAACCATTTTTTTTGTATGTATACTTATATTGATATTCCATAGAGTATGACACAAGAAACATTTTGTTGAATAATAAACGTAACTAAATATAGCACACATAGCAGTTCCAGACCACCTGTCATTTTGGTCTTTGTGCCTGAGGCGCGGCCTTAAGGGATGACGTCGTGACAATTATTTGAAAGTCGTGTAATAAGGAAACTCTCTTAAAGTGTCAAAATGTTCCTTGTCCCATAGATAACCCCACTATAACTTGTCTGACAAGCAAATATGTCTGCATTAATAAAATCAACGAAAATAATTGTCCCTAGAAATAGGACTGCCAGCAGAAGTTCACAAAGAAAACACGCATCATATGGAAAGGTATACTTTCTATATCATCTCTGCTACAAGAATACTTGCAATGGAAAGTATTTTTTAAAGATGTTTACTGATCTTTACTATGTCAACATACTTCTCAAAGGCGATGACAGGTCGTGTCAGCCAATATGAATGGGTTACCCAAGACAAGTAAGTGTGAGCCACTCCCCTGTCAATCAATCTCAGTAACCTCAGATATGGTTTTTGTCGGGTTTACCAAGGGTAAACCCTACATTAGTATCACTCTTCAGTTTTTCTTTTTTCTTCTGCACATGTGTAGTTTTGATCTCCTGCCCGGAGACTGTTCTCATTTGATGCCCCTTACAACATTCATAAAAAAGTATCGTTCTTCTGTCTGACAGTCATAAACATATTTACAATGTACGGTAGCTTGTGCATTTAACTTGATAATGTGAACATTATCGCAGTAAAGTTGATCTTTCCAATTTCTTTTAGAATTTGCCTTTCCATTCTATTTTATCCGGTATCATTTGTTACGGCGGGAAGGGTCATTCTCCACGGTCCATTCTCCACACCCGATGTTGATCAGATCTATCGTTGTTCAGATCAGGCAGTTCGTCTTTGAGCAGTGATTGTGGTTAAGTTTATTATTTATCACAGATGAGTTCTTTTCAAAAGCTTACTTCTCTATAATGTAGACAAATTCGTAATTATCTGATAATCAAAGTTGTGCGTCAACAACCTGACTGTGTGGGGAGTGATAGCACACCGACAGGCGACAGTGACCGTCCAGTCTTGAAGAAGAATTTTTTTGCAGGAAATAAATGACGGTGGAGTTGATATATCTGGGGGTGTTAAAAGCGAAACAGTCTTGGAGCTGAAGCAATCTTGAGTTGATCTATTTTGCTGAAAACGGGAGTTGAAACAGGTATTGAAAACAGGAGTTTGAAACAGGTGTTGAAACAGGTATTGAACTGAAAGAAAAAATTTGAACCATACACAGTAAACTACTGCATATAACAAAATGGGAGTTTCTTTGGAACAGTATAGACTTTGCATCGGCAAACATAATATTATTTGCCACTCTATACAAAGTAAGTTATCACAGCTTATGCTTCCAATTATCTATGCATTTCTACATTACTATATCTTAAACGCCACAGTGAATACAATTCAAGTAAACCCGACATCAGTACTTTAAGTACTTTGATTTTCTATTCAATCTCCACTGTTGTGGCCCATTCATTTACATCCCGTCATGTTTGTCTTAAATGATGTTGCATAATCAATTGTCAATTGACACACCTATGTTGTTCAATCCACATTTCAGGTAGACAAAATCTCTAGACTGAGACAATTATTGGTATGAAAAAATGTTTTAAATAATTTGTTTTTCATATATCCACTAAGAGAAATAAGGTGGACAAAATGGTCCAGTTCATCGGATAAGCTTCCCGCCAACATTATATTTTTTGCAATGTACGTAACAAGTGGTGAAATTGACAGAAAACGGAGGATAAATGAATCTGAATTCAGTCTTGTGGGGGAAAGCAAATCTTAGTCCGACATTCATCATCTTTACTGTAATAAGTTATTTTTTTCTATACAATATACGTCAAATATAAGACTGCCTGTGCACATGTTATGATCATATGCATACCGAGGAATGTACATCCGGGAGTTCACTATGTACATTATATTCATATATTCATGATGGGGAATACCCAGTTTTATCCCAGTATCTTATTTTGTTTTCTTCCACGTCGTCCCGGAAATAGTCACCATGCGACAATAAGCAAAAGTAAAAATGAGCCTGTGACGTATATACATGTACATGTACACACCCTTTAGCCAGTAGATAGCGTCTTCCGTCGCTGAATTGTGCAATTTATTTGCCTTAGCGCACCACATGTCAATATTGAATCTAAGGTATACAGTACGAATCTAAGGTATACAACAGGTGTCTAACGAGAGTTACTATACCGTTTACGAGACTTGTAACGTTGATTACAAATCAGAGACGATGGATCGGTACCATGATGGTGAGATGACCGAGCCGAGCTGATTAAATGTACTATGATTGTACACATGTTGTTTAAAAGGTAAGACAATCAAAAGACGAAGATTTAACCTGATTTAATTAACCGTGGTATTAGCGAGATCCTTCAAGAATGCCTGCAACGTGTAACACGTGCCCGAGCCTTGTATTTGTTGTCATTTAGGACAAACTTAAAATGGCTGTGGTATAAAATTGTACATAATTAAAATAATAAATAAAGGTATTTGTATTTCACAGTCACATTCACTAACATATCTTTACGTTACAGCGTGTAACTATGCTGTGTATAGCAAATACTAATGACACAATTGCGACAATTGTGTCATTAGCAGTTGTCGGGTCGCCAGCTAATGTAATTTCTTCATTAGCAGGCGACTCTGCATGCAGAGTCGACGACTAATGACGCATTAACGACAATTGTTTGCTATTGAAATATTCGTTGACGTTTTTGCGACATTGACGGTTAACAGTTAACATTGTCGGTTAACTGCTGATGTCACAACCAGAGTTTATGAGACTGACTGGATTTATTGTGCACGATATTTCACAGATAAATCGGCTTCCTCAGGTGCTCATCTCTTACGTAACTATGAATGAAGCGATTAGGGAGATCCCGCTCATTAAAATGGAGGTAAAAAAGGTCGTTTTTCCTTAATAACTTTGAATCCTTCTTAAACAATGTTCCAAAACTTAAAGCATATATTGTTCCGTGTCTTAAAATTAATTTGCCACTCCAAGAACCTGTGAGAAATATTAGGCCTGTTATTTTTCAAATTAGATAGATGTCAATTTATTTTTTACTACCATGCATATGTCTATGTGCGCCTCAAGATGATTTTGTTGAATTCATCGTGTAAACTGATTGAGCAAAAACGACATTTTTACCCCCATTTTAGAGAGCGGGATCTCCTCAACCTGATGAAATGATTTATGTCACAGTCCGGTAAATACGCTCGGAAGCACGCCGCGGTGGGAAATCCAGTTCTTTATATTTTATTTCCGCTGTGAGCTATTCCGTAATAATTATTAATTTTACTGGGATAAAGGTCAATAGCATCGTTGATGGTCATTAAATGTAGGCCATATGTGTCTTAACGTTCGATTATTTGGACATGTGTTGTTTCCACTCCTATAGGTGTATTTTTCGTCTTTTGGATTAACTTTGACCGAAATCAACTGTTGTCAGATAAATTGCTCCCGCTGACGTAAACCTTGGGCTTATTTACCTTCACACCGCTGTTGTTTTTTTGTTTTTGTTTTTTTAATATATCTTTTATTCAGGTATGACAATATCGTATTACATGTACACCACTTTACATAATTTATAGGAAACATGCAAATCATTTACAACTCTTTGAAATTCAAAATTCCTCATAAATTTTGTTGATTTTTTTTTAAAGATTCTCAATAACGGAAGGTGTATTTTGATGGATAGAGTTTCCATACCTGTTTTCTTTTTATAGACAAACAAAGAGCAAATAAAATTTTGAATATTTGTGAGTACACAACAAACTAGATAATATAGAAAAAGATAAACATTCATCGTAGCAGTAATACCCATCTAGACCACCTGTCACGGAAGGCATCATATTTACACGCAATAAAGTAGCTAACCTTTTCAGTTTCGTAATATTTTGATAAAAGTTTCTTCATGGTATTTATATTTGGCATCACTTTTTTAAGTTTACTCTGATATACATATCGTTTTGCTAACAGCAAAATTGTGTTAAATACATTGTCGTTATACAAAACCTCCGAATACAATCTGTTTGCAGGTTACATTCACAATTCTAATACTTTCTACGTATTCAGAGATCCAAAGGAAAATATTATGCTAAAAATCTTTCACCACAGGACAAGCAAAAAATAGATGACTAAGTGTTTCCCTTTCCTTTCCGCAGAAATCACACAGATCAGAATCTTTTATGTGTACTTTATGCAGAAAGGAATTGGTAGCTAAAATTCTGTTGGTTAGACGATATTGAAACCATCTCAGACTTACGTCCTTTGTACATTTGAATGGCAAGGTGTGTATTTTATCCCATTCTTGGTCGTCGATACTTAAAACAGACTCCCATTTCTTTTCGCTGGTTGGTTTTCTATATTTCGATGTAACCAGTATTCCATAGAAAGGTTTCGTCCCTTTATCATATTTCGTTAAAACTTCAATAAAGAAAGGTCTTATAGGGTAGGGCAGTTTCCCGCTGTTGTTGTTGATCTGGAAATTGAAATACACATTCGGTGGCCGTGTCATTGTCAATAATTTACGTAAATGTTGAAGAAAAATGTCAAGTTCGAAGTTCTCTTTCTGTTACCGTAGTAAACACCACTCCTCATTACGTTCCCTCCCAATTATACCCTCCTCACCCCCACACACCTCTTGTTAGAATGGCGATATTCCAAAACCTGAGAAAAACCGCTATCTTGGATAGTATTAGCGATTGTGCTCTGGTTGCTATGAATTGTATTCAAAACCTTTAGATGTTGGTTCTCGGTGCGTTAATCAGTCAAATATATTATGTGGAAATAACTAACATTTGATTGGTCTGTCAGGGCCATATAGTGATGGGTTCCGATATTTTGGAGTAGAAGAGCTTATATGTGAAAATGACTTGACCCACACAAAAAACAAGACGTGTTATTTCAACACAGCACTTATGTCTTATTTTAACACCTTTAAGCTGTGCTGCGTGAACACAAGGCCTTGTATTGAAATTTTCTTTTGTGTTGTACAAAAACTTGTGTTGTAGGATTTGTTCAACATCATACTCAATTTTGTATTTCAACAATGGACAGACCGAGAAATAGATAGACAGACAAACAGACAGACATGTAGTGTTCGACTTGGGTATGCGAAGATGAGCTGTAGAGACACATGTACTATGACAAGATGCCGTGCTTTCGGCTGTGGAGGAATATGTGCTATGCCAAGATGCCGTGCTCTCGGCTCTAGAGGGATATGTGCTATGACAAAATGCCGCGCACGCAGCTAAAGAGGGACACGTATATACTGTACTGCCCGTAGCCATAAAGGGACTTGTAATCTGACAAGACGCCGTGCACGGTGCTAGGGCCAGAGGGATATGTACAGTGACAAGATGCCGTGCACGTAGCTATAGAGGGACGTATACTATGACAGAGTTCTGTGCACGCTGTTATAGAGGGAAATGTACTATATGACAACAGGCAGTACACGGAGCTACAGGGACATGCCGTGCGCGCAGCTTCAGAGGGACGTGTTCTATGACAAAAGATGCCGTACACGCGGCTTGATGCAGTGGGACTATGATAGCGTACCGTACTCACTGCTAGAGAGAGAGGATTTCGAAATACATGACGAGATATGCGTCAGGTCTTATATTCAACCGAACGGTCACGTTCACTCCTCTCATGACGGTAGGGCGGGTGGTCTAAGGCGCTTCGCTGGAGATCGCTAGCCTCACACGCTTAACCGGTGTGATGGATAAGAATGTCCTGGTGATTAGTATCCCTTTTCATATCCTTTTCTATTGCAACCAAGGACGGACACTTGTCCCCAATGTGGAGAAAAGTGTCCTAAATGGTTTGGAAGATAGGACCCGGACATTCTTATCCACCGGCACGGGTTCGAGCCCCGTTGGAGAGTGTGTGAAAGTTTGCGAGTTACTTGCCGACGGGTGGTAGTCCTTTCCTTCCACCATTCAAACTGGCTGTTACCATGTAAGTGAAATAACCTTGTGTGTGACATTAAACCATATCCCCCCTCCCCATATCCCCCCTCCCCTCTTCTCATGGCGACGTTGTCAACTATCGAATATTCAGCCGGACCGTGGCGTGATTTTATTAACGAATCTTATCCATTTTACTCAGAAAGGGATTAAATATTTATTTGTGTAGTTATATTAATTAATTTTATTAAGCCAGTTCTGCCAGAATGTAAATCCTCTTATGTTCATCTGTCCGTGTTGTAAAGCGTGAATATCGCCGTATCTGTCAAGTCCATGTGTAATTGAATAAATGATTAATCTATTTACGCACATAGAATTGTTAATACTCCATACAAAATACTATGTCATCAATAATGTAAACTGTATTTGCTTTGTGAACAAAGCGAAGGAACACCACTCCATTGCATAACATGAATTTTAACGATATTTCTAAAATGTGAATAAAAATATCGAGACATGATAAAATGAAACTCCATAAAATCTTGTGTGATTGAAATAGTTTGTGTAATATTTTTACGATACCTGTATCAAAATAAATATGACGGTGTGTCTCCGAGGAGAATCACGGTGAGTTGAATAACTTATGTGAGACTATACTAAAGTCTGTTCATTTTAAATAGTCGTCTACTTTGGAGCTTGTCAAAAATCAATAGTTATCTCTGCATAAATCTTCCTTTTTGTAGCTTGTAGAACAATCTGAACTCTACAAAATGACTACCATTTCTCCGTGATATCGATAATATATCACGCTTGAAACAACTGTTTAATTCTCTCCATATAAAACTCCAGTACAGTTGTTTCATGTACCGTCATAATGTATTCATGCTCATTGGCACAAAGGACATTGATGCCGTATAAAGTAATGACAGGCGGTCCGTGGGAGTGTCGCTTATATCCCATGCCCAGTGAAATTGCCGAATGATAAACCGCACATACCTCTATATGACCGTAAACGGCATGTTGACCTTTGTGCTAGACAACACGAATACATTATGACGTCTCCCTGTGCAATTGAGTCCCGGTACATAAAACAACTGTACTGGAATTTTATATGGAGAGAATTACAAAGTTATTTCAAGCGTGATATATTATCGATATCACGGAGAAATGGTAGTCATTTTGTAGAGTTCTGTTTGTTCTACACGAGGCGAAAAAGAAAATTTATGCAGAGTTAACTGTTGATTATTGACAAGCTCCAAAGTAGACGACTATTTAAAATGGACAGACTATAGTATAGGGAACTTTGGGTAAGCGTTTGTCGTGTTTCTTCTATAAAACTACACAATGTAATTACTCGAATGCAATTACACGCTTTGTCGTTCAAATCTAACTCTGCCAAACTGGCTTAATAAAATTAATTAATATAACTACACAAATAAATATTTAATCCGGTTCTGAGTAAAAGGGACAAGATTCGTTAACAAAATCACGCCACGGTTCGGCTGATTATACGATAGGTTACTACGTCGCCATGAGAAGAGGGGAGGGGGGATATGGGGAGGGGGCATATGGTTTAATGTCACACACAAGGTTATTTCACTTACATGGTGACAGCCAGTTTGAAAGATGGAGGAAAAGGACCACCGCCCGTCGGCAAGTAACTAGCAAACTTTCACACACTCTCCAGCGGGGCTCGAACCCGTGCCGGTGGATAAGAGTGTCCGGGTCCCATCTTCCAACCCAGTTAGGACACTTTTCTCCACATTGGGGACAAGTGTCCGTCCTTGGTTGCATTAAAAATAGATATGAAAAGGGATACTAATCACCAGGACATTCTTATCCATCACACCGGTTAAGCGGTGTGAGGCTAGCGATCTCCAGCGAAGCGCCTTAGACCACCCGCCCTACCGCCATGAGGAGTGAACGTGACCGTTCGGTTGAACATATCTCGTCACGTATTTCGAAATCCTCTCTCTCTAACAGTGAGTACGGCACGCTATCATAGTCCCACTGCCTCAAGCCGCGTGTACGGCATCTTGCCATAGAACACGTCCCTCTGAAGCTGCGCGCACGGCATGTCCCTGTAGCTCCATGTACGGCCTGTTGTCATATAGTACATGTCAATCTATAACAGCGTGCACAGAACTCTGTCATAGTATACGAGTGAGTGAGTGAATAGAATTTAACGTCGCTTTCAACAAGATTTCAGCTATATCGCGACGAATCAACTAAGCACCACCCAGTCAAGTTGCGTTCCTGCTACTTCAATAAGAAATCTTTGAACCAGCATGGAACCAGACACCCTCCACCACCCTATAAAACACTGAGGACAGCGCACAAGACACAAACAGGACACTTACATGGTGAAATAAAGACAAGTGATATTACAGTGCTAGACATCACATTATCAAGTTCCTGTTGCTTCTCAACAAAATGCATTGAAGCAACAGGAAACTGTACCCACTCAACCACCCGCGTCATAGTATACGTCCCTCTATAGCTACGTGCACGGCATCTTGTCACTGTACATATCCCTCTGGCCCTAGCTCCGTGCACGGCGTCTTGTCAGATTACAAGTCCCTGTATGGCTCGGACAGTACAGTATATACGTGTCCCTCTTTAGCTGCGTGCACGGCATGTTTTCATAGTACGTACCCCTCTACAGCAGAGAGCACGGCATCTTGTCATAGCACATGTGCCTCTACAGCTCATCTTCGCATACCCAAGTCGAATACTACACGTGTTACCTTGGCTGAACAGAACACATTTTCTGATCAGAATACGGTTTGGTGATGTCATAGCTCAAATATATTCCGTAGTCCATATTAGGAGAAGTGCAACTGTATGACCTCTTCAACTTTGATTGGCTATTCGAAAGAAATGAACATTTTCCATTGAAAACAATACAACCACCACTTGCCATATTTGGAGATCACATAGAAATCGAAGAAAATCCACGTTGCACGATGTTGGCAAGCTCATATCTTGATTGGCTATATGACATCACGTGCGTTCACGGTTTGGAACAATTTACCCCATTCATTAGATCAACGTAAATGACGGAACGTTAGTGTATATCATTTAACTTGAAATGTGGAGGTGCTACAACTGTGTGCACGACATCTTGTCACAGTATACATGTTCTTATATAGCCGTGTGCACGCCATCGTTCATAGTACATGTTTCTGTATAACTGCGTCCACGCATTCTTGCCATAGTAATATAGGGGAGGTTGCCAGTGTCTGGCACTCATGTGAGGGACCATGTGCACGGAGGTGTTGGGGAACGGGTTGCACGGCATGTTCTGCATGACCAGTGCCCATAAGTAGGCCTACATGTCCCCCTAAACTGGAACTTATCTTAGGGACGTAAGCTTAACTTATTCTATAATGATTAAATGATCAATGACAGGAGTCATACTTTTCTTGCGTCACTTGATCCGCTTCACGAGTCCAGGTAAATCCTAAATCGATCGATACACAGGCTCGCGAGGATGCGGACAGTATTGCACAGAGCAGAATATCCAGGTCGTATTGCCGCAGACCTGTTTATTCCAAATTGTCACCTTCATTCTTAGTCTTTCATTCCATCCACAACCAGAATGAGGAACGATCTTGACAATGAAACTAGAACTGCTGATCAGTTAAAAATTATTCAAGACCTCTTTAAAATCGAAGGCCAATAAAATCCGATGCTACTTCTTTTGTGGATTGAGGATAGGCCAGATTCTTTCAAGTAGAGATTCGAACGCACATAAATTTAATAGATTTGTACAAGACTCGCATGTGTGTAATGGCGGTTATGAAGACAACGAGCATTTTCTTTTATACTACCCACAATATAACTATCAGCGACAAGCTATATTTTTAGAACTAAAGCAAAAACACTATCCTGGAATTTCGAACAAATCGCTTCTATCTGGAAATCCAAATCTTAATGACGGATTCAATGTAGAGATAGCGAATAGTGCGCAAAGCAACTCTGAATGCTTCAGAAAATTTGATTAAGAGTCAGAATGGATATTTGCCAATCACACATGTTTCGCCAGTAGCCTACTGAGCATCTTTGTACTTTTGAGTGTTTAATCAAGATAGAGTTAACCTAAATATGTATATAACGCGCTTTATATTATCCAGTGCCAATGTATGTCAAGAAACTATTTGTCCGAATGGATTAGTTTACAAGAGCTACTTATTCATTTATTTATTCCTTTGTTCATCCCCGCAACTGTTAGTTACATTTCCCATCTGTGATCTTGTATACTAGAGAGTCATCTAGAGAGGTGTTGATATAAGCGTGCCATGTTCACCAATCCATAACTGAAATCAAATATTGTTTAAACCATGTTCCTCTAGCTTGCTGTGGCATGCTGTCATAGCGCACATCTCTCTAGCTCCGAACACGGCATGTTGCCATGGTGCATGTTCCTGTAGCTCCGTGTACGGCATCTGGTCATAGTCCCACGCCTTGTAGCCTCGTTCACGTATACATGTCCCTTTACAGCCGCGTGCACGGTATCTTGTCATAGCACATGACCCCCCCTATAGCATCCTCGCGATCGATCGAACCGTTAGGATCGATACACTGACTTGGTTCGTTGCCCATATCAGTCCTGGATATGAACAGCTCGAGAGATTTACCTTAAATCGAACCAATCAGTAAGCGCGCTCACTCAGCCAGTTCATCACGCCAATAAGCTGCGAGGTTCGAGATGAAACTGGTTTGAATTTCATCGCTGCCCAAACTACTTCAATGTAATGCTGAAATCCACATCGGGAGTCAAAGTATAAACCGTAGGCTTGGCATACCGACATGCTAATTGTAAAGAACCGCAGAGTGTGAAATGTGCGAGATTGTACAAAGGAGGCAACGACTCGAGAACTCATTCAAATCACCAAAAATGACGAGATAAATCCTTTCCGATTTAGGATTTACCTGGACTTGTGAAGATGCTCTTTACAGCTGCGAGCACGGCATCTTGTCATTGTACATGTCACTGAATAGATGCGTGCACGACATCTTGTCATAGTACATTTCACTGAATAGATGCGGCCACGACATCTTGTCATATTCCCACTCTCTCCAGCCGGATGTACGGCATATTGTCATAGCACATATCCCTCAAAAACGAAGCCCACGGCATCTTGTCAAAGTACATGTCTTTCATTAGCCACGTGCTCGGCATATTGTCATAGTACATGTCTCTCATTCGCCAAGTGCTCAGCATCTTGGCATAGTACATATCTCTCTACAGCTGTGTACATGACATCTGGTCATAGTACATGCCCCTCTAGCTCAGTGCACGGCATATTTTCATAGTACATGTCCCTCTACAGCTCCGGGCACGGCATCTTGTTATAGTACATGCCCCTGTTTAGTAGCCTGATCGAATGCTGGCCCTGTGATGTGATGTATTGACGAGATATAGGGTCAGGCAAGGACTGCCGACATGTAGAATTATGACGGTCACTCAACAGCGCTGTAAACCCATCTTCAAAGACCAGACAGATTCTAAATTCCCGCAGAGGGTTTACCTGGGCATTTTTGGTGATTCGAATAAGTTCTTGAGTTGTTGCCTCTTATTATACAATCTCGTACATTTCATCTCCCGCGCTCGTTTTAAATTAGAATGTCGATATCCCAAGCCTGCGGTTTTTGGTTTGACTTTCGATGTCGATTTCAGCCCGACATCAAAGTAGTTTTGCCAGCAATAAAATCAAAATCTCATGTGACGCGGTAATGCGGACATATAATGAACTTGGCGATAGTAATGATATCCAGTAAGACGCGGTAATTGGGCCGTATAATTAACTTAGTGATAGTAAAGATATTCAGTAAGACGCGGTAATGAGGACATATCATGAATCTGGTGTCAGTCGGTAAACCTTAATTCTCTCCCTCCCTCCATGGTGATCGTAATGTTATCCAGTAAGACGCGGTAATGAGGACATATAATGAACTTGACGATAGAAATGATATCCAGTAAGACGGGGCAATAAGAATGTGTAACGAACTTGATCATAGCAATGATATCCAGTTAGACGCGGTAATGTGGTCAAATAATGAACTTAATGAGGGTAATGACATCCAGTAAGACGCGGTAATGATGACACATAACGAACTTGGAGAATGATATCCAGTAAGACGCAGTAATGAGGTCATATAATGAACTCATTTAGAGTATTTATAACCAGTCAGACGCAGTATTTAGAACATATGCTGAACTTGACGATAGAAATGATGTCCAGTAAGACGCGACTATAAGAACATAAAATGAACTTGGTGATAGTAATAACATCCAATATGGATATATAATGAGGACATATAATGATGTTGGTGAAAGTAATGATATTCGGCGAGTCGCGGTAATTAGGACATATACACGTACAATGAACTTGGTGATCGTAATTATATCCCGTAAGGCGCGGTAATGAAGACATATGATGAACTTGGTGATGGTAATGATATACAATAAGACAAGGTAATGAGGTCATATAATGAACTTGGTGATAGTAATGATATTCAGTAAGGTGCGGTAATGAGGACATATAATGAACTTGGTGATAGTAATGATTTTAGGTAAGACACAGTAATGAGAACATATAATGAACTTGGTGATAGTAGTGATATCCAGTAAAACCCGGAAGTAAGGACATATATTTAACTGGATTCTAATATAAATGATATCCGGTAAAGCCCGGCGCACACGAGAGCTATCAGCTGAGCTGACCGCCTCAATTGCCCGTCAGCTCAGGGGCTAGCTCTCGTGTGCGGGCAGTTTTGGGTGAGTTTTTGGCCTCGCGAGGCCGGGGAAAAAATATCAAACTTGTTTGATAATTTCGCCTCGCGAGGCCAAATCCTCAGCGTGTGCGGCGAACGCAAGCCAACAGCTCAGCAGCTTTATTGGACTGGCCAATGAATCGCATGTTATTTTCACACAATTCATGAACACGACTCTTCAAAATGATCTTGAAGAATACGTTATGCGGGAACTGAAACCAATTTCGTGAAACTTTTGCTCACCGTGTGCGCTGAAACCACACGGGAGCTAGCCCCTGAGCTGACAGCCAAGTGAGGCCGTTAGCTCAGCTGATATCTCTCGTGTGCGCCGGGCTTAAGACGCGGTAGTGACACAGTGAAATTGGTGACAGTAATCATATCCAGGGAGACGCGGTAATGAGGACAAATAACGAACTTGGTGATAGTAATGATATCCAGTGAAACGCGGTGATGAGGACATATAATAAACTTGGTGATAGTAATGATAATCAGTAATACGCGATAATGAGGAAATATAGTGAACTTGGTGATAGTAATGATAATCAGTAAAATGCGGTAGTAAGGACATATAATTAACTTGGTGCTAACAATGACGCGGTAGTGACATAATGAACTTGGTGATAGTAATGATATTAAGTAAGACGCGCTAATGAGGACATATAATAAACTTGGTGGTGGTAATTTTGGTCTTTGTCAGACATGCATGCTTATGGAAAGGATTTTGCGATTGTGGACTCCGACTGATATAGGCCTTCTGAAATTTGACAAATCATAGAAGAAAATTGGATATTGAAGATTATGGATTTAGAAACATCAATGTCCATCCCTATCGAATGTGAAAATTCGATGCGTATTTTGTCAGGCTTTATCGAGTAAGACTCGGTTTTACAAATATACCGAGCATGGTGAATACTGAGGTCACAATATCCTACCACACAATTGGTTCACGCTCCGGACTCAGAACCGGATCGTACTTGTCTACAGTCTACCGAAGAAGTACCTAACTTGCGATCCCTCGTAAAATTTCCAACCATAGTTGGCAAGCACTCCTATCTTTAAATATGATAATTTTTTTAGCACATTCGCGTAATTCCTGTCAGTTAAAATTTCTTCCCCTTTTACGCAGTTATGCAACATGCTGAAATATTCCTACCATTAAAATCGTTATATTGATTCAAATAGCGCTGACATCTTAAAAGTTTAACGGCAAGATCCGCTCTCATGTTTGCCAACACTTAATACACTCGTCGATAAAAAAAATTTATGACAGAAGAATTCTTTTTATCCTTAAGACAAAATATGACGCTGATATTATGAACCTATCATGCGTCAAGTGCAGGTATAACTCCAGTCTGTTCTCAGATGTGCTTCCAAGATAAAGAGTGATATCTCCTGTCTCTACACTGTTGTACTGATAGCAACGACTCGTTCGATTTGTAATACCCAACTGCGCGAGGGATAAAAGAACGCCCCGGCATGCTGTAGAAATGAAAAAGCGCAAGGTAAACAATGGCCACTTGTATATAGGACACGGGTCGATAGGGTTGGCAAGGCGAACTTTACAGACAACTCTCTGCAGGACGGTCCGATCACGGCCATTTCTTCCTCGTTAATGATCGTTTTAATGCAGAAACACGCATGTGCAGTGGTTACCTTTCGACATGGTACAGCTGTTCTGTTATGAGACCACGTACTGTAGTTATGGATGAGTTCATGGGACGCTCGGGGAGGTTACCCCACCCAAGCTCAAGCTGTTCAGGATATTACAACGTTGACTACCAGGTTTAGGCGGGGCCCAAATGAAGATTTCCGGGAGTATGGGATTGAATCTATGCCCCCAAATGAGAGGACCTCTTTTCGGTAAGTAATCTATACATATTGAACTCGGTATATGCTGACTTACATGTACTATACTTCTCATACGTTACTGTGACATGCTTCACACATTTAACTTTGACATAAATAGGTAGGTCCATCTATATACTAGTATTACCTGTACCGGTAATGTGAGGATACCTACAAATGAAACTGGTGTAACCGTCTTTCCTTGATACGACGCACATGTATGTATACCTATTTAAGGCATACGCTGCATTTATTAACCGAATAAATTGAAATCTGTGAGATGTGTCGGTTAGGTTAAATAAGCTAATAGAGCCATGGTACTCATGCGTAACTTTTAAAAGGGAAGAATAATATAATTTAAAACGTTAGACGCTCTAATATATTGTTAAAGTGTATATGACATACATACATTTGAAGGGAAGACTGGCCGATTTCTAAATGCGAATTATGAATGGCGAATGCGAAAAACATAAACAAGAGAAAAACATTGGGGACAGGTAGGTGGGGTGGAAAACAGGTCAGGTGGTTATAATGTCCGGGGGGGCTATAATGTAGGGTGGGTGGAAACAAGGTTACTCTGAGGATCAATTCCTTCGAGGGAAAGATACCTTCTCCAGGCTTTGAAACTGAACTGTGCCAGGTTGTTTTAGTCAAGTATGCACGCCTATACGCTGACACCAGATCAGATGGATTATAAACAATTCAAACTTTTAGCATTTTAATTGGGCGGCGTAACTCGATTGACGGACCAATCTCAGTAAACTCAGATATAATATCACGGAATATTATATCTGAATTCAGCCCTATATAAATCCCATGCGAATTTGAAACTATATTTGTTAGCCAATCAGGTGGCTAGCTTGTTGAAATCACGCCCACAGTAATTACACACGGTAGCATGTGGACTAATATATTAACATTATCGGGAAACAGTATCCAAATATGGGGTTATTTTCAGACGGTCTACATGGTAAACAGTGAAGATCAAAGAGTTTACTTCCGTCGAAAAGTCTGGCTTTGTTAGGGGGTAGACAATATCAAAAGATTGTGCCGCGCGAAGATGTTAATCTCCACGAAGTAAACGTCAGTCATTGTCAGAAAGAAAAGTCAGAAATTGTCGTGATTGGCTTATTATGTGATCTCGCAGAATATCGGCGAACATTTCGCGCGAAGTTTTCATGGCGTTACGTCTAGATGGTATTCCCCTGATTTACCATCTTGGTTCACCTAGATTGTTGACGGATTTGTTGTTTTCAAATTGACTGTGTTGTGTTGATGACATGCACACGCCCACCACTGTACCGTGGACCGTCATCCCCTGTCGATTTCAGTTCGATTCAGTTGTCTTGATTGATTTAGCCCGAAGTTTCGAAGGCTGAAGACGGTATCTTCCAGATGTTCTGTCCCAGGTTTTGATACTCAAAGTAATATAGCGAGGGATGGCTTCAAGTTTGGAATGTTTGCCAGGTAGTCCGAGCTTCCTATGACCCTTCACGCCAGACGACGGATAGTTCTAAGAGATTGTCTGGCTAGGGTCAGAGTTCTCCCCCATACAAAAAACGGAAAATGGGAGCGACCACGGGAACGCGCTACCTCATCCCAGTAAAAATTATTTTAAAAATATATTCGGCCGTTCTACAATACTTGACTCACATATATTTATTAATGAATAATTTCCCTTCAAATTTAACAAGATCCCTTTCGTTCTTCGTCTATTACAGTATCAACAACTTTACTTTCATTTTATTTGCTTCAACGAAACCACATCTTCATTTTATCAAGCCAATTTCTACGTTCCCACTTCGGACCTGCTTTGATTTATCCGCCACCGTTCAGTGTTCAAAATCCGAGGTGGAAATTTCACGTACGAACGAGAGACGAACCAATCAGAACCTACACGCCGATTGTGTGTAGAGTGACATCATCCTCAAGTAGCGGCGTCATTCCTCCTAATATGATGATAGTGTTGGTCTAATGAAAATTATTCATTAATAAATATATGATGAGTTGAGTGTTGTAGAACGGCCGAATATTTCTTAAAAATAATATTTACTTGAATGAGGTGGTGCGACCCCGTGGTCGCTCTTGCGTTTTTTTGAACTCTGGCCTTAGCCAGACAATCTCTCAGAAATTATCCGTCATCTGGCGTGAAGGGTCATAGGAAGCCCAGATTAGTGGTCAGGGTCACTTTACGGTGGGATGGGTTGACTGTAAGGCAAGGTGGCTGCAAGTTGGGAAAGGGGATATAGGTGTGGCTATCAGGTAGAGTGGGGTGGTTGTAATGTGACGTATAGCTGGAACGAAAGGTGGGAGTGATACGACCAAAATTCCCCACTGACAAAAGTCCCATCTACCTTTCAAAATATTTTTAATTCAAAGTCCCTACTTGGAATTCATTTTTCATGAACATTCAGGTAGCGATTTTATGAGTTTTGATGGAACACCTGAATATCTCAGTTGGCAGGTCAATAATTATGGGTTCAAAATATGTTTTGAATTTAAACTACTGACATATGACATATGACTACTGATAACAGTGGGAAAAGCAGAAAATTTTCAAAGAATAAATTGGTCGGGAAATACGAAGAATAATAAACTTTGACATGAGAATAATAATGATAATGTGAATTTAGAAAAAAATGAGAATTATATGGAATTATTTATTTTCCATTCAAAAATAAACAGACGACGATCCTATTTTTGTATTCGTCTTGCTATGTATGTCTAGGAATTGTCCAATTCATCTTAATACTGTGTAAGGCACTGAACATATATTTCACGTATCACACATGTTTTTTTTCTGAGAGATCAAAGTGAAAGTGAAAGTTTCATTTGTTGCCATAATTTAAAGTTGTGAAAAGAAGAAAACAAGTATACACATTATTGGTTTATCAATTCATTTTAACCATTCTTGAATCCTGTAGTTTTGTTTATGCGTTAATTAGACGGTTTTTTATATGATTTGTATTCAATGTTCAAAATAAAACTGTTATTTTATGGTAAATTTTATTGTAAATTTTATTGTAACCCTTTAAGATACGCGGTGGCTTTTGTCCGCTGGGGACTTTATCCGCCGGGGCTTTTATTATTCGTGTTTTTTTTTGTCCGCTGGGCTTCTGTCATGGATTCAAGCCACAAGTACTGATTTGTGTGTGATGGCGCGGCCTCAAACCCCGAAAATTATTTACATTGTAATGCTTCAGAGTTGAAATAATTGTATAGTTGTATTGCATTTGGACTGACAGAATGCATGGTTGAACAAAATGTGCTCTCTGGCTTTTTTGTATTTTTTTTTTGGCATTCACCTCAACCCAAGTTTATATTTTCCCATAATTCATCAGGAAGTTTGGTCATTTTGAAGAACCTTGATTGTTCTTGGTTGAGGTGTTATAGTTTTGTTACAAGCCTGAGAAAATCGTTACCGTATGCATAACAGAAGTTTTAAATAATGTATATATTTTCAAAGACAATCATATGGCTTTACGTTTTTTCGGGAATATGATGGATTCATGAATAGTTAATGACGGCATTTGTTCGAATCTGTTCTTTGAGTTGGGGCTAGTTGATTTGCAGCACGGAGAGAGTGGGTGGCCTGTGTGGGCATATTGCTACATGTATATATATATATATAATGAAGTGACCAGGTAATGAGTTGATTGCATAGAAGCCCTCATCAATAATCGACAAGGGTCATAGTCAATCGATCTGGTCAAGCAAGGCTCATTATAGGCTCGGCTGATCACAACCACTGAATCCCGGCCTCCGAATTAATTGATTGTATGTCATGGGAATATTTTGTTTAAACGGTTTTGGACTAATCTGTATTAATGACCAGTGGGCACCGTTTCAAACATGTGTTTTGAATGTAGGCTACACTGTAAACGTAGGTGTTAACTTATTGAACGCCTAAATTGTAACACTTATTGAACGCGTAATTGTTCAAATTGCTAACTTCCATGTCCAGTTTTGAACTTTAGCATTCAAACCATTAACGCAGGTATTCGATTATGCAGAAGGCATTATTGAACAAATTTAACATGCGTGTTAAAGTTGTGTGAACTCTTATGTTAGAGTTTAGAATGCTATTATTCAAACTTTGAATACGCGTGTTAAAGTTCTTCAATAATTCATTCTGCATTTGAATATCCGCTTTAATGGTTTGAATGTTAAGAGTTCAAAATTGAACATGGAAGTTAACAATTTGAACACAATTTCGGCGTTCAATAAGTTAATACCTCAGGTTACAGTGTATTATTCTTATATCTAAGTTCATTAACATGATACTATAGGGATAGCAAATGAACTAAATTCTTCCGAATTCGGATGTTTTCTTCAACGGACCTGGCGCAGTTTTCGTGAGAATTTGGCCCGCATGATGTGCTGTTTGGATTGCCAAAATGAAATATCCCGTACGAAAAAAATTTGTTAAGTTGGCTAGAAATAGATTATCTTGCGGTATGGTCTGAGTATTTTCAAGGCCCTGACTCTGACAGTTTTTGAATGACAGCCTATCTTTTTTGTATTTGAGCGATGTCGTCAGTTTCGAGGTAAAAGTGGCACCTATTTCTCTCTGAAAACATATGAAGCCACTCCAGAACCAAAACTTTTGGGGGGCAACAACTATCTTTTTCCATGACCAATATTGAGGCGTAAAAGATTATCTTAGTTCGGGACTGGCTCATCAGTTCACGGAGAGAGAAGGCGCAGTTCACACATCGAAATGGAGGAAGATGCTGTTATTAAAAGAAACCCCGTGCCTGGAAAATGATCAAACGATATACGACAAGATAATATATTATATAACACTTGTGTCTATAATAAATTGCTAACCGTGCAAATATCTGAAACGTTTTAGCACGGTTGTGTGAAATGCACACGTGTCAAGCGCAAGTGTTCATTTGGGAGATTCTATTTTACAAGGCGGGAGAGGAAGGGGTTGTCTGCTTCATACAATCGAATAAACACACATATAAATTACAAGATGGAATTTCTATCTTAATTGTTGTTTCCATCATGAAATTGATTAACAAAGCGACACAAATAGACCTACATCAATTTATATTCCACACCGTCTGCCACAGGTGGAAGAATTACCCCGAATAAGAGACCAACTGTACTCGTCAATTGATATTGGCAGGTTGCCAATTGACAAGCGGGAAAAACGTTTAACAAACATATGACAATGGGGAAGAGCGGTAGCAAACTTTTACAATATATTTAAATGTTTTGTCCTAATCTTTGTTAATATTCAAGTTAAATAGTGCTATAGAATAGAAATAATGTTTTCATATGCGTGCTCAATGATTATAATGTGGGAAAGTTTATAAATTTTAAACTCTCAAAAATAAACTAAACTAAAATATAAACTTTCCACCCTAACCGCGCGTCAAATATTGAGCATGCATATAATGAAAACATTTAAGCTCGCTGAAAATTTCCTTTCGTACGCGATATTTCATTGTGACGCACCAAATCGCACCTCATGGGGCAAAAATCGCACAAATCCTTTGGAAGATGATCTTCCTTTCTCTGATACCTGTATCATAAGATAAATGTATGTGTATTGTGTTCGGCTCACCATAGGTTCCTTATCTTAGGAATGATTTTCACAACTGCAAATCAACGTGGAACTTGAAAGATTGCATCCTACAATATTGTGCATGTGCACCTCTTTGTTTTCTTTCTCGATAACAGCCTTTGACGCATAGACTAACTTGCCCTACTTCTCAATATCGAGACCTGCCATTGTGTTTCCGTATCCATAAGAAACATGATGAAGTAGGGTTATAAAGGTGATATTGGAACTGGCGACCTTTGTCAGAGCAGGAAGCGTCTCATACCTTCAATTAATAACCGTCGGTCCTGCATCCCTAACTGAACCATCGTCCCTACGTCTCTTACTGAACCATTCTCCTTATGTCCTTAACTGAAACATCGTTCCTACGTCCCTAAATGAATCATCGTTTCTGCGTCCGTTACTGAACCATCGTCCCTACGTCCATAAATGAGCCATCGTCCCTACGTCCTTTGTCATCGTCCCTATGTGCGTAACTGAACCATCGTCTTTACGTACCTAAAACTGAAGCATTGTCCCTACGTCCCTCACTGAACCATAGTTCCTACGTCCCTAACTGAACCTTCATCCTTACGTCCTTTACTAAACCCTCGTTCCTACGTCTTCAGTGAACCATCGTATATACGTTCCGTACTGAACCATCGCCCCCTACGTCCCGTACTGAATCATCGCCCCTACATCCTTTGCTGAACCATCGTCCCTACGTCCCTTACTGATCCATCGCCCCTAACTGAACCATCGTCCCTACATCCCTAACTCAACCATCGTCCCTACGTCCCGTACTGAAACATCATCCCTACGTCCCGTGCTGAATCATCGCCCCTACATCCTTTGCTAAATGATCATCCCTACGTCCCTTACTGAACCATCATCCCTACGTCCCGTACTGAACCATCGTCTCTACATCCCTTACTGATCCATCGTCCCTAACTGAACCATCGTCCCAACATCCCTAACTGAACCATCGTCCCCACGTTCCGTACTGAACCATCACTCCTATATCCCGTACTGAATCATCGCCCCCTACATCCTTGCTGAACCATCGTCCCTACGTCCCTTAATGAACCAGAGTTCCTACGTCCTGTACTGAACCATCGTCTCTACGTCCCATTCTGAAACATAGTCTCTACGCCCCTTACTGATCCATCGTCCCTACATCCCTAACTGAACCATCGTCCCTACATCTCTAACTGAACCATCGTCCCATCATCCCGTACTGAGCCATCATCCCTGCGTCCCATACTGAATCATCGCCCCTACATCATTTGCTGAACTATCGTCCCTACGTCCCGTACTGAATCATCGCCCCTACGTCCTTTGCTGAACCATCGTCCCTACGTCCCTCACTGATCCATCGTCCCTAACTGAACCATCGTCCCTACGTCTCCTTACTGAACTAGCCTGCCTACGTCCCGTACTGAATCATCATCACTACGTCCCTTACTGAACCATCATCCCTACGTCCCGTACTGAACCATCATCCCTACGTCCCGTACTGAATCACCATCCCTACATCTCGTACGGACTCATCGCCCCTACGTCCTTTGCTGAACCATCATCCCTACGTCCCTTACTGAACCATCATCCCTACGTCCCGTACTGAATCACCATCCCTACATCCCGTACGGAATCATCGCCCCTACGTCCTTTGCTGAACCATCATCCCTACGTCCCGTACTGAATCATCATCCCTACGTCCCGCATTGAATCATCATCCCTACGTCCCGTACTGAATCACTATCCCTACATCCCGTACGGAATCATCGCCCCTACGTCCTTTGCTGAACCATCATCCCTACGCCCCTTACTGAACCATCATCCCTACGTCCCGTACTGAATCACCATCCCTACATCCCGTACGGAACCATCGCCCCTACGTCCTTTGCTGAGCCATCATCCCTACGTCCCTTACTGAACCATCTTCCCTACGTCCCGTACTGAATCACCATCCCTACATCCCGTACGGAATCATCGCCCCTACGTCCTTTGCTGAACCATCATCCCTACGTCCCTTACTGAACCATCATCCGTACGTCCCTTACTGAACCATCATCCCTACGTCCCTTACTGAACCATCTTCCCTACGCCCCGTACTGAATCACCATCCCTACATCCCGTACGGAATCATCGCCCCTACGTCCTTTGCTGAACCATCATCCCTACGTCCCTTACTGAACCATCATCCGTACGTCCCTTACTGAACCATCATCCCTACGTCCCTTACTGAACCATCTTCCCTACGTCCCGTACTGAATCACCATCCCTACATCCCGTACGGAATCATCGCCCCTACGTCCTTTGCTGAACCATCATCCCTACGTCCCTTACTGAACCATCATCCCTAAGTCCCGTACTGAATCACCATCCCTACATCCCGTACGGAATCATCGCCCCTACGTCCTTTGCTGAACCATCATCCGTACGTCCCTTACTGAACCATCATCCTTACGTCCCGTACTGAATCACCATCCCTACATCCCGTACGGAAACATCGCCCCTACGTCCTTTGCTGAACCATCATCCGTACGTCCCTTACTGAACCATCATCCGTACGTCCCTTACTGAACCATCATCCCTACGTCCCTTACTGAACCATCTTCCCTACGCCCCGTACTGAATCACCATCCCTACATCCCGTACGGAATCATCGCCCCTACGTCCTTTGCTGAACCATCATCCCTACGTCCCTTACTGAACCATCATCCCTAAGTCCCGTACTGAATCACCATCCCTACATCCCGTACGGAATCATCGCCCCTACGTCCTTTGCTGAACCATCATCCGTACGTCCCTTACTGAACCATCATCCTTACGTCCCGTACTGAATCACCATCCCTACATCCCGTACGGAAACATCGCCCCTACGTCCTTTGCTGAACCATCATCCCTACGTCCCTTACTGAACCATCATCCCTACACCCCGTACGGAATCATCTCCTCTACGTCCCTTACTGAACCATCATCCCTACATCCCGTACGGAATCATCTCCTCTACGTCCCTTACTGAACCATCATCCCTACACCCCGTACGGAATCATCATCCCTACATCCCGTACGGAATCACCGTCCCTACATCCCGTAATGAAGCATCGCCCCTACGTCCTTTGCTGAACCATCATCCCTACGTCCCTTAATGAACCAGCGTTCCTATACGTCTCTTACTGAACCGATCTTAATCCATGGGAGATAATTTGAACTTTCGAATCGGGTTAGATCTTCTCAACCCTCATGTGAATGCCTGGGTTGTTTCCACTGACACCAGAGGTTGCGACAGTACATGCCAACCGTATTGACAGTTCCATATGTTGACCGACCCACAACAGCGTTGATATTCAGCTGACAGATTCAATACAAGTGGAACTGTACAACTGAAATATGCAACATGTGTGATGTTGAAGCTAATACTTTGTGATATTATATTTTCATGGGTCATAACAAAAGTGATTATCAGTACATTCGACATAAATCTGGGATCCGTATTGTACAATTTGCCGATCGACGGATCAATGCGTCCGCGTTTGTGGTTTGGTTTTGAATCGTGCGTACTAGACAATTCTGGCGCGTCACATCTGGAGATTCATAGAAAATTTAGACTGAATACAACCTCATTTACCCATTGGGTAAAAGAGTCTGAGGACCTTGGTTTTATTTAATATTTAATACATATCCCATTGCCATGGCGTAAAGTATTTAGGCCGCTAGCGCTGTTGAGGCAAACAGTCAAATATCGATCGCTGTATGTTGGCCGTTTTGATATACCCATGCACATTTGCAGGGTGTTGGGGGCTTTAAGACCGCCGATTCTCCCCATGCCCATCTTCGCATAACGAAGTCGAACACTACACGTGTTGCCTTGGCTGAACATAACACATTATCTGATCAGAATACGGGTTTGATGATGTCATAGTTCTATAAATATTCTGTGGCAAGCTCATATCTTGATTGGCTATTTGACATCACGTGCGTTTCCCGGTTTGAACAATTTACCCCATTCATTAGGTCAAGGTAAATGACGGAACGTTAGTGTAGGATTTAACTTGAAATGTGAAGATGCCCCATGACAGGTTCAATTTCGAATTCTGGTCTCGCGTGAAATCACGATCTTCGCTGCTCACTGCCTGTCAATACAGAACTTGATCGACAGTCCTAAAGTCTAACTAACGTATTGTCGTGGAGTCCTCATCAAACGCAATGATTACCAGGATATTTCATTTCACACTGCATGGCATAGATGCACGAGACCTATTGTTTTCTTTTTAAAAACGATGTTCAATATTAAAAAAACTGCATTTGGCTGTTCTGGTAACGAGGTGTGATAATTTTTTGATACCGTTTATCGTTGTTTCATGCCGCATCGTCATATGTCAAAATAGCCCTGATTGGAAAAAGGCAAACGAAGTTTTCCCGGCCAAAATAGCTGACGTATGGCACGATATCTTGTATGGTCGATGAAAATTACCTCCAGCAAGAGATAAATGCAGTGAATATTCCTAAACCAAGTCTGTCATCCTAGCTTTCCCTTGAGAATATTCTTACGGTAAGATTTCGAAAAGTTTGAGAATTATATTCAGTCCAATTCTGAGTTAAGGTGTTACCAAGTCGGAAACCTTCGATATGAATCGGAATTCACCACCGAAATTTCCATTGAATTAAACATTCACATTGATAACTTCTGACAGATGCGATGTTGTATGTCTAAGACGGTGTATATCGAAGAACCTATTAGTGGCGTGAACCGCGTCTATTTGAATCTGTATGCAGCGATATTAATATTCACATAATAAACTTGTAAATACTTTCACGCTGTTGCAGCCCCGTGGGGCTTCCGGGGATTGACCTAAGATGTCGTTGTGGACACCGCAGGTCATGGTAAGAATAGGCCTCAGCTCCTCAGACAGGTTGTCGTAGGAGTCGACTAACTGAGGCACCCGTGGGGTTCCCGGGTGTGAAAAGGAATAGTATCCCACTCGTGTGGTTCCCGCGGGTTTGAAAAGGAATAGGACCCAACGTCGTGATATGACTGAAATATAGTTGAAAGCGACGTTAAATCATATTCATTCACTCACTCACTCACTCACGCTGTTGCAACTCGGAAATCGAAATTGCAATTGCAAAGTGTATTCTATGGTCCGCGTGCAAACATGATGCATGGACATAGTCCTTTGTATGGATATCGAATATCAACCACACCATGAGTACTGTGATTAGTATTTTAACATAACACCTTAACGCCAATTAACGACAGGCGTGGTAAGTTTAGGATACGTGGTGGTCATTCAAAACAGCGTTCGTCCCGTGCCCGATCTTGTCCGAGGAATGGACAGTCGGAGTCCATTAACAGTCTTTCCACACTTTTCAAGGAGTGCTTTCCGATTGAATAGGTGTTTATGCAATGGAGAGTGTAGAGAATATTTTCAAATGAGTGCTTATATACATAATTTGTCTGACGCTTTTTTTATACGAACAGGTAAAAACGAAGTAGGTCAACCTGCAGGCGCTAAACCATAAGGCTTCACGGTGCTTATTATAAAATCCTATACCTGGTAGCTCCTGCCGCATAGCATGGAATTATTTTACCTGCATACTATATCCGGCTTATCTAAGGCTTAGGTCAGGTGTTTTTTTTACCTGGCTTAATTGCGTAACCGCCCAGGCAGAAAAAAAACTATAGTCGATATGCGACTTGACGAGGTATGTGACCTGGTATGACAATGCTACAAAGTAGATCGACTGTCTTCTGCCTAGAGCAACTGTTGTGTTTAGCTGGATTTTATCCGACCAGGACGTGTTCCCAGGTTGTCTCTGCACTGGTTTGGGAGCAATACAAATGAAATTTGGTTCATATTAACCAGCAGGCCATGGTCATCAGCGGTTGGTCAAAACATCAGTCATGGTCATCGAAGGAAAGGTAAGAATTTTAAGTAATATATATTTTAAAACGTATTTTCTTTACTGGTCTTGAAAATCCCATCAATTAATTTATTCTCCGAAATGCAATATTTATAACGCTGACTCGGAGGGGTTAATTTGCCGAATTATTCAGCTGGCGTTTCTTCAGTTCCAGATGGGTTTGCGTGACAGGGGCTTTTATGATCAACTGATCCAAAACTCGGCATCAATCAAGGATAATAACACATCTATATCAACTTATTGATTTGTATCAATCCTCTAACTGCTGGACGATATTATTACATCGATATTACCTATATTTATACGAAATGTTTGCCTTTTTGTGTGTATCCGGATCCCCTCGTATATAGGTCGTGTTTATATCAAAACCGTATATGTACACAGATACGGATATATAAAGAGGGAGTGGACCTGTAGAAATAGAACACCGACTTCCTGATAAGGTTGATCAATTAATATCGGTCATATGTTAACATATGACTTACCTGCCTTTTGTCTTACATATGTATATATAAGTATATCTGACAATGTATTGATTTTCTGTCAGCTGTGTTAACATTATCTGTCGTACCGTTACAATCCCGACATGGTAGATTTACCAGATGGTACCGTTATGGTCTCCGACATGATACGGTCCGCGAAATGGTACAGATACGGCTCAGTGGCTTGGTTAGTATTGGGTGTCTTCGTCGATATTGTAGTTGTTAATGTTTTTTATTTTCATCAAAAATATAGTTATTTCCCACCTTTTCATATACCACAATGACAGTGTATATCATAAAAATGCTTTCTATACGACCTCGCCGATCTTCAGCCCCTCTTCCACCATATCATTATCTATAAGCACAGTAGAGGAGGGGTTTGTAGATCGGTGTAGGTCGTATAGAAAGCATTTTTATGATATCCACTGTCATTGTGGTATATGAAAAGGTAGGAAATAATTATATTCTTGATTAAAAAAGAAATATATATATATATATATATATATATATATATATATATATATATATATTAACAACAACAACATCGATGAGGACACCCACTGCTAACCTATCCACTGTGAGTTACGGTCTCCAAGATGGTGCCGTTATGGTCTAAAAGTTTTTCTCCGAAATGGTACATTTACGGTCCTGTATTGGTATCGTTGCGGTCCCCTAAATAGTAGAGTTACGGTTTCCGAAATGGTATCGCTACCATCTGGAGACCGTCACGATCCCGAGACGGTACGGTTATGGTCTGAAGATGATAGCGTTACGGTCCTGAGATAATAACGCTACAGTAGCCGAGATGGCATCGTTGTGGTGTTCTTAGCTAACGTACCACTCCACTATGTAACTACTGTTTTCGCTAACGGAGAACTTTAGTGTGAATCATACCCATATACACATTATGCCAGAGAAGACATTTGCAGGTTGATATCACAACCAGAAAAAAGGTGATATCGATCACCACAAAAAGGTGACGAGTTATAGAGCCATCACCCTTTTTTATTATGACCTTTAAAAATTATGGTCATCACCTCTGAAGAGTGATGAGCAATGATTTCGGTCATCACCTTTTAAGGGTGATGAGGAAAAATTATCACCTGTAAAATGTGACGGCCATCACCATTTAAAGGTGATGGCTCTGAATGATCACATTTTAAAGGTGATGGCCATGTCTGATCACCATTAAATGGTGATGGGCATTTTCCTGGTCGTGTAGAAAGGGTGTATCCATGGTGATACAAGGGTGATGTGATCCGTAATGGAGAAAACCGGAAAACATTTGGTGGGATTCAAATTACAAATAATGTGCAATCTGAGCGGCTCATGGATACCATGCGTGATGTTTTACTGATCAATGTTCGCAAAGCTGAACATGTTCACATAACGGCTTCATTTGATTTCACTGTCTATATCGACACAGTTAATGGGTTAGCTTCTGTGTACCGTAATGTTGCCAGGTTTTGGAGCACGCGCCATGTCAATTCGTTCTGGGAACTATCATTCGCGTCACAGCTTCTAGTGTTTACCGACCACAGAAGTAAAGTTTTGTAATACCTGAATTTCGTGGGTCATAGAAAGTACCGGTACCATTGAAGCGTGTCTAATCGTAATCACCAGGTGTGATTGTCCTTTGTTGTCATAGAGGTGTTTTTCCTTTGTAAACAGAATTCTCGTTAATGGCCATTGTAGGAATAGAGGGGAAATGACACAAGCTCTCGCTGGTAAGAGCGACACAATGCGTGCGAGTATCCAATCGATCATCAGTTGGGTATTCGATGGTTGATGTCAGTAAACCGCGATGGTATATTGACCAACATAACATTCACACGGGGTGCTCGATCTTGCCGATGAAAACAGTGGAGTTCTATAGCTAAACGTGATGCAGCCAAACCCGTCCTATATGATTAGCGCAAGTTTCATGCTTTCTTGGTGCCCAGAAAAACTCTCTAAATTTTGGTTCGTTAGAACTAAATAATTCATCATTTTCTCGCGGAAAAATGATCTTTTGCAAAACTGTTACATCAGGGAATGGAGAAAAGGCATGATTCAAGACAAATCCTTCCTGCTCGTAGTGGCAAGTTATGATGGAACCGTCGTATAAGCCAGCAAGTGCTTGCATTTTATAATATCAATAGATCATCTCGTAAATCGAAAATAAAACGGGACCTGGATCAAATATTAAAGGTGGTAAACATCGATAAAGATTCAGTTGTAATTTGGATATATATTTTGGAGGTGAACATGTAGCTAACCCAAGATTTTTGGAGGGGCTCAGCCATTTGCGTACACTTCGCCATTCACAAGATGGCTTGCGAATCGTGTGTCGCCATTATCGCGGAGCGATATCCGATACTTTACCGTATACTATTCGGTCTTCATCCGGCGGAGAACAGGCTCGAGAAATCTGATAAATTACAGGTTTCTCATACCACTTCTGAAACATATATTGTCTGGGCTTACAAGAGATACAGATATGAATAAGTTCTGTATCATCCAAGTGGTGTTCTAGGTCTGTAATTTTGAACAAGTTGGACAGCACATGACTCGAAAATGGCGGGTTACGTGGGGGTTACGTCGGTAGAGTTTAGCTGATTGGCTGACAACATCACGTGGTGTTATAGTTGCCGAAAGTAGGCTGAAAATGGATACACACGATCCCAGGATCCGGCTTACCGCGTATAGATGACCCATATGGTTACAGGTTGCGGCTGAGCTAGATTTTCTCCATGGAAAAAACTCGATCGTGTGCACACGTTTTTCTCTCTGTTTCCACATGAGCAGGCACAAGATTACAGGAGACACATTCTCCGTTGTCTAGTTGAAGAATTTTACAAAATAATCAATGTATATTAGGAGAAATCTCTGAATTATCATCTCGAACAAGCCGTTGTTTATCTTGTAGAGAGGGTTTCTAATTATCGAGGAATAGGTAAACTCATACTGAACGTGTGGAGTGCATGGGTGTTGACTTTTCCATATAGAAATCTTCTTCAAATATTCGTGTTCAGATGAAACTATAATCTTGTCAGTTTAAGTCAAAGTCAACTTTCTAACACCTCTGCAAGAAAATGTCACTTCATCGATGCTCAAGTTGTTGCATCAAAGCCAAGCTTGATTGTTTGAAGTTATGGGTGCCAAACGCGGCAATTTCCGCTTTTTTTATCGAAAAAGAAGGCGGATATCCTAGGAAACTGATAATTCACGAATGTGCTGGAGTTAACTAGATCAGATAGCATAAAACTGCAATTTAAAACTAGCCACGATAAATTTGAAGGCGCTGCTCCCTCCCCCCCCCCCCCCCCCCCCCCCCCCCGGCTCCGCCGCACCTGCTTCCATCCACGTGTATACAATGGTCTATTTCCCCTTCGATGGTTCCCAGTACCGTAATGTGACTGGGATTATAAATAATGTCTTTTCATTAAGCTCGACTGTTGACAGTTAGTTCTGAGGATGAAAGCGGTTTTTGAGTATTAAATAGTCCAGCATGCTCACCGACTGTCAGTCGTTTGACTACAGGCTGTGTGTGGGTTACTTCATCGATAACATATTTATATTACTCGAAGCATATTACGGCAAACTCGAATGATTCCAGAGGACCTGGTTGATTTCGCCAATACCAGATTTAATTAATACCAGTTACCAGATTTATGACCTGTTGGGGGTATAGACCAGCCCTTAACGTTGTACACAGCCAAAAAATGGTGATACTTATCACCCTATAATGGTGATGACAGCAACACCCCAAAAAGGTGTTGAGTTAGAACCATCACCCTTTTCCACCATTACCTTAAAAGGGTAATGGCTATCACTTTAAAAGGGCGACGGCTATCACCCTTTCAGCATTGAGTGCAAATGTTTAGGTCATCGCCCTGAAAGGGTAATGGCTATCAACCTAAAAGGATGACGACCTGGGCCATCGCCTTAATAGGGTGACGACACTGGCCACCATGTGCATCCTTTTTCGTCACCTTTAAAGTGTGATGAACGGGCATCATCACCATAAAAATGTCATGAGCCTTCACCCTTTTTTCTGACAGTGTATTGTGAATACCCTGGTAAAAAAAAAGTGAAAAAATTGTATAGTTTCAGATTTGACCTACACATTCGATGTGTCGACGTTTTTTCATATCACGTCGGGTTACTGAGGGCTTTGAGATTAAAATCCCTATTCGAACTATGAAAGTATAGTGGGAATGCAAGAATATCATGGTTTCACGGGTGAAAATGTTTTCTTTCTGTGTAATTGATATAGTCGAGCTGTCGGTCACGACTAATTGCATTCTAAGAGTAAAAAAATATTGCACGATGACATGTGTTAATTATTTGAACGAAGGAGTAGGCCTATCTTACCATTAACACAATTAACAAATTCAGCGATTATGAAATCACACACAATTAACAAATTCAGCGATTATGCACGTATTCATCAGTGCACGACTGAAGATCTTCGAATTATTTGGTGTATGCAACAATGTACGTTTATGCCAATCGAAAATTAGCTGATAATGTTTTGATGTATGACACTTCAACCGCTCTTCGCCGTTGTCGAATCAGGGACAGTACAATAATTTTATGGTCTCTGGTCGAATATTTGCCAAGACGCAAAGGCTTAATAAGTAGTATCTGTCCGTGTGTTTGTGTGCAAGTTTTTCTATGCACTCCCACACCGGTGGACCGAATCACTTGAAAATCAACGGTCGCACTCGGAGCCAGGTGGGGTTTATATCTGCTTTTTACCCCTCGGACAAATTTTGCACGAAGGGTATTGCCGTTGTCAGCGTCGTCTGTCTGTCCGTCTGTCCATCTTTCCTGTGGACACGCTATCTCAAGAGGATTATAGTCAGGCATTGTAGATTCGCACCATGTATGCATCTAGTGTAGGATCAGAAGCCTAGTGAAAATTCATATTACATTTGCATCTGGTAGTTGACTATAGAAACCTATCCCAGTTGACTGACCTTGATATATTTTTTTTCAGAGTTATATACTGATTATTATGATATAACATGAAGAAATATAGCTAGACTTTCCCAATTAATACTATGTATACATCTGGCAATGGTCCAGAGGTGTACCGAAGATGACTGACCTTGACCTATTTTATCAAGGTCAAATTCCAGTATTTGCTGTATTTTTTGCAGGATTGAAGCTAGGATCTTCAATTTATTTATGATATAACAAGGAGAAATATAGCTAGGCTTTCCAAATTAATACTACATATACATCTAGCAATTGCCCAGAAGTGTGCCGAAGATGACTGACCTTGACCTATTTTATCCTGGTCAGATTCTATTTTGTACAATATTTCACGAAGGATTTGATCTACATTGTCAAAATTTATACCACATATGCCTAGACCTGAAATCTATAAAGGTTAAATTATATTTGTTAAGTCTAAGATCTCCGAATTGATGTTACATATGCAGTTAAGTTAGAATAGACCAGAAAATTGTTGAAGATGAGTGGCCTTGATCTATATTTCCAAGATCAAATTACTTGATTTGATTATGAGCTATATAGACGAGTATATAAAGTTAAGAATTTGGTCATGCTCTACCAGAAACTCGTTGCAAAATTTCCCCATCAATTAAGACCTTGTCAAAAGCTGACCTGGCTCAACGTCCAATGTATTTCTAAAATGGGAAAACTACAGTTAACCCAACCAGCTCACCCATTTTTGTTAACCTACGTAATGTTGTCAGAGTTCTAAAAATACATCTTGTGAAATGCAAGACTGCTGAGTGTAGACAATAACTGATAGCCGAGGAGTATTGGAGCACATTGGGCTATTTCCACACCATGGTCCTGGGAGGGGGGAGGCGGCTGGCCACGCCTATGTTTTATGTATATATACAATACAACGTGTGAAGTCAGTGGGGAACCCAATGCGGTGTAGATATATGATTTGGCTGTATATAGAGGATCCATGATAAGAGCCCTTCAGGACAAAAGCCCTTCGGATATTAGCCCTCCAGGACATTAGCCCTTCGGTTTATTTGAATTCTGTGGGTAAAAGCCCTTCATCATATAAATTTCATGGTATATGCCAATGAAAAAATGGGGAAAGCAATGATTCTTGTCAGTTTTTTATTAAATATAGAACACTATAGACTATATATGTATCAAGGATGATGCATGTTAAAAGTAAGTTTTTGCGCAATAACTATACTATGATATAATTATATGCTATAACTATAACATCAAAAATTGCATCGAAACCAAATCTAGGAAGTGAGAAGAATTTTAAATTATAATAGTTATAATTGTTTTCATTTTCGCCATTTTTCATTTTAATATAAAAAAATTACATCATGACCAAAACTAGTGAGAAAATTTTAAAGTATATATAGTTATAATTTAGTTATCATTTTCCCCATTTTTCATTATAGATATTTTGCAAAAAACTTTTAACATGCATCATCCATGGTACATATATAGTCTATACCGTTCTATATTTGATAAAAAATAACATCTGACAAAAATCATTGTTTCTCCTATTTTTCATTGGCATATACCATTGAATTTATATGCTGAAGGAATTCAAATAAGCCGAAGAGCTACTCCTGAAGGACTAATGTCCGAACGGCTAACGGCTGAAAGGCTTTTGTCTGCGCTCCGTATATGGAATGCTCAGGATAATCGAGTACTAGCATCAGATCCAAAATTCAGTAGCAAGCCATCGTCCAAATTGTTTTCCAATATTATATGTATATGATAGATCAGAGGAAGATGATAGAGAATGTACATAGATGCTAAGGCTGTATGTATAATGCTCCCGATAGCTAAATATATCCCTCAGATCTGACACTCATTAGCTATAGCTGTCGCCCAGTTTGTATCTCCCTATGTCATGGGTGTATATATACGATCGACCATATGCATCCAGTGAATAATGTACATGTATACAGAGACAATAGGTAGCATACTCATGAACCAACATTCAACAGCTAGACATCGTTCATAAAACCTTCTGGTGTCCATGTGTCAAAATATTGTGTTTTTCTATGGTATAGGGTGAGTGAATAGAATTGAACGTCGCTTTCAACAATATTGCGACTATTCGGCATATCGGCATATTGCATCACACATCATAAGCTCTTGGTTGATATTTGGGATACCTCAGCAACTGCTGGTGGAGCCTTCTTAGGTGGAAATTCTCATTCTCTCAGGATTTTTTGTTTATTTCTTGAACTATTTAACGGCTTGACAGGTGTATGTCCACTTGGGCACATGCGTACGCTGCGATATTATAGCTTGATACACGAGAGAGAGAGAGAGAGAGAGAGAGAGAGAGTGAGAGGGGAAGCATGGGGGAGGTAGTTAGTTGTGAAATAAAATGGATTTCTTTTGCAAATGTTCGTTTTTTCCTGCAGTATTCTTGGTTATACGGTAAGGGAAATAACTCTGTTTGTCAAATAGAAACTGATGACGTACTGGTATATTCATAATAGCAAGTCCATTATCATACCTGGGGTGGTTATATACAATAGAGTGGATGGCTGAATAAGGTCTCCACTGATTGCTTGGATCTTATTTTTGGGTCAGATAAAGTGTACCTGCCCGCGTAGCGGGCCGCCCATCCTCTAGTACATCACAATCGGTTCACACATGTTTCAAAAGCACGTGGTTGCTTCTAACAGGTCAGCTTTAATGCAAAAAGTGTAGTGGCAGGTTTGGGAATTAAAGGTCCGCATATGGATTCAAAGCAAGTCAAGTATGTGAAGTTAAATTCACGAAGTTTGACTTTCAAAGAGCACGTGGTTGCTGTATGCATTCATTTATTCATTAAAAGTTAACACTCGGTATAAGAAGTGAATGTATCTTTAATTTCACGTGATGGGTTTCTGTTTGAAGTTAGTTCGAACTTCCCCTAACCCTTCTGCCATACGACTGATAATATCTAGCGTCGGATAATTTCTGGCTTGGACTATCTGATAATTAGTAATACAAGTAGTACAAATAATCATCGCGCATGCGCAGTCGACCCATTTTACTGTAGGGTGCAAGCCTGGCCCATGGAATCTTAGGTAGTGAAAACCCCAGGTCTCTCGCCCCACCCTATCCCGCGCCACACCTATATGTGACCCGCTGTGCAGTGAGTAAAGCGGAGTAGGAGGAGTCGGACACGCCACGGATTATACTAGGTAGATAGTCTACGTAGTAATTTTCGTAATTTTCAAAGCACGTACTTAAGCCTTGTATTAATCTTTTTAAATTCCTGCATCTAGGACTGATCATCGTATCATGCCCAGCTTCCTGAATGAAAATGAACTTTTAAAAACTCCCGAAACATGTATAACTGAAACTCTTTGAAGATCCGGAGTTGGTGAACAGAAAACGATATACCGTGATGCCTATAAAAAAAGATATACCGTGATGCCTATAAAAAACGATATACCGGGATGCCTATAAAACAGTTATAAATAGATTTACATTGACAAGAAAATACGCTATTGACATTAGGAGTGTTCGTAACCCAGTTTTTGAGATCAGGTATGTAAATAATTAAACATTTCTACGTATGATACCATGCGTTTGGATCTGATGTCCTGACTATACAATGACCGTTTATTTGCAAATTGTCCGATAATGAGTGAGTGAGTGAGTCAGTCAGTCAGTCAGTCCATCCGAATCCTTTCGTCGGCAAAATTAGAACCTTGATTTTTGGCATGAACGTGCATTAGGGCATTGTTACCAGCAAGTTCTGAGCTGACCGAACTCTGATGAAAATTTGATTTATAATTAATTTCTTTATTATTTAGATGGCTCAGCGAGTGCACTGTCATGCCCATCTTGAACCCTTGGCTGTATGTTTCACTGTGACTTTTGAAGGTTCCCTGATACGGCATATCACGTTGGACACACCGGTTCTCGTAAAATCAACGAAGTTAAGCGACTTTTGAGCCCGGTCAAGACTTGGATGGGTGACCTCGTGCTGTACTGCTGGGCTGATAAGTGTCCATGGTAATAGGAACTGAGGGCGATAATAGTTGCTATGCTAATGACTCACCAGCTGTGACATCTGGGAAAGTTAATAGTACCCACAGTCAATTAGAGACTGCTATATAAATTATCTCACGGTAGCACATCTCACGAGTCATCTCTCGAGTACACACTTAAATAACATCAAACCCTACTTCGTAGGTCCTGTGACGTTAGTCACACTGCCATGTTTTAAAAATACTTTCAAATTTTCTTTATTCACTTTTTTTTATTCATTTTTTTTAACACTCCAGTCTGTGCGCGTTGTACATCGTCGCTGCTACTTTCTACAGCCCGTTCAAATAAAAGTTGGAAGGAGCACGCTTTCGAGAAGGAGTGGTACGGAGCAAACAAACCTGCATCGTATAGTAATTGGAGCGCCGCGACTTCAAGAAGGCCCATAATATCGATGCCTAACAGTATTCATGAATCGGTCAATCTGTCAGCATGCCGATTGCTGCATCTTCACAAGTCCAGGTAAATCCTAAATTCTCGCAGAGGGTTTACCTGGACATTTTTGGTGATTCGAATTAATTCTTGAGTCTCGTATACACATTTCATCCCCCACGCTTGTTTTGAATTAGCATGTCGGTATCCCAAGTCTGCGATTTTTGCTTTGACTTCCGATGTGGATTTCATCCTCACATCAAAGTAGTTTGGCCAGCAATGAAATTCAAACCTGTCACATCTCATACTTTGCAGCGGTTTGGCGTAATCAGCTGGCGTAGCCCGTTCACTGATTGGTTTGATTTAGAGGGATCTATTTATAACCAGAACTGGTTTGCGTAACCGACCAAGCCAGTGTATCGATCCTAACAGATCGATTGATACACTGACTCGCGAGGATGGAATGCTGACACATTTAGAAAATAGAAGAAATTATGTGGCGCGTATATGTCTCTGGGATTATTTACAGGGAAGTTACCGGGTCACGTCAACATATTGGTCGTTGGGTTTATAGAGACCAGTAAAAACTCGATACCTGATCATATGGTGGTATGGCGGAAGGGTTAAATTGCCCCCTGGAACAAGTGGATATATCCCACCAGTTAAGGCGAACCGGCAATAATCGATAAATCATTTTACCCTGTCCGAATTTCGATATGAAATGTATTCGGATTCATGAAAAAGACAATAGAGACCGGAGAGAAGAATGCGGCGGTTGACTGATATACTTTACACAACCACCGTTATTGATATTGATCAATTTCGTGGACTAAACACGTAAATATTTTGTGCGCTCCGGCATATGCATCGACTTAGTTGGTTTCATTATTAGCTTGGTTCATTGTATAAGTCAGGACCAGTTTTGAGAATTGACGACTTGTCATATTGACGTCAGTCGTGGGAGGTAAAGGTTCATAAAGAGATCGGGTAGATCAATCGAATAAGACTTCTATCGGATTGCCTTAATATTCGACCGGCCAAGCGAAAAATTGAACCTTAGCAGGACACGCAATATTTCCCCACTTGCTCGCTATGGCTTAATGGCAACACACAGTCGTTGCTATGGTGGTAACACGCGCAAGTGTGGACTGAGAACAGACCAAGGAACTTTACTACTCTAATACATGCCAAAGTGGATGATCACTGCGCTCTTTTTTCATCAACCATGTTGGTTTACTGTTTGGTACTCTGAGTATCAAATCCTGGAAAGGAATATCTCCGAGATAGTCCCAGGATTTGATCCTCAGAGTATTGTTTTGGCTAATCCATCCACTTTCAACTTATCTGTAACTCGAATGTGGAATAAAAACCACTGTATTGACGAAAAAAGTAAAAAAAAGTGATACATGAAATGACGAGGTATAAATTACAGTTTTGATGTTATATTTCTTACGTCCGCAACTCACCACAAAGAGCTTTTTGTTAACGGACGACTACAAGTCGCGTCGTTGATAAGCTAAAAGACTTCCAAACCTCGTCTCTAACTTATGGTGGTGTGAGGTCAAATCAACCACATCAACCAATCAGGAATAACTTTATATGCACGCTTCATGGCTGTTGTGACAATCGATGGCAATGAAATTGTCGTCATCAGAGACCAGCTATGTTATCTTTTTCTTGATTGGTTGATTACCAGAGGTCACAGCACACAACATTTATATAGGGATGTCCTCGAACAAGAAAAAAGTGATAGTTATCACCCAAAAACGTGATGACAGCATCACCAATGATGGTTATAACCATTGATTGCCAGTGGCATCTGGTCATCACCAATGATGGTTATAACCATTGATTGCCAGTGGCATCTGGTCATCACCAATGATGGTTATAACCATTGATTGCCAGTGGCATCTGGTCATCACCAATGATGGTTATAACCATTGATTGCCAGTGGCATCTGGTCATCACCAGTGATGGTTATAACCATTGATTGCCAGTGGCATCTGGTCATCACCAATGATGGTTATAACCATTGATTGCCAGTGGCATCTGGTCATCACCAATGATGGTTATAACCATTGATTGCCAGTGGCATCTGGTCATCACCAATGACCATTGATTGCCAGTGGCATCTGGTCATCACCAATGATTTATAACCATTGATTGCCAGTGGCATCTGGTCATCACCAATGATGGTTATAACCATTGATTGCCAGTGGCATAGGGACTATACTGTTCCGGAATATCTGGGTTGGAATATTCCAAGCCCTGACATTCGATCTGTTAGTCAATCGTGCATAAGAGAACCGTAACCCTTATTTAGGTTAATTGGGAAGTCGTTTGAAACGAATAATATTCCATATGAGAACATAAACTGGTATTAATTAATTATTTATGGTTCGAAGACGATCGGTTTTCACAATCTGTTGACATTTTCATGCATTGTAAGTCGAATTCACAGAATAAATTCGCTTCATTAAACGCCCACCTGTGAGTACTTGAGTAATAGTCTTCACTGTTAACCTGTCTATATTTACCACAATGAACTAATTGTTGTTTATACCGACGTTTCCAAAGGTGAAAATAGAATTTGCTGCTAGGTAATTTTGCAAAATAGAATATATGTCCGTTTCAAATTTCATATTCCTGCTACTTTGTTGATAACAGTGTTAAAATGTTTATAACCATGCGGTGAGATATGTTTCTAACAAAAGTATACAATACCATACCCACGTTTCATAAACTCAGTTTCATCACTTTTCTTTGAACCATTTTGAAAGTCCCGAACGAGATGCGGCGAAGGTTCAGTCAAGTGTATCTGTTCGTCATTCTTTTGGGTTCCCAATGGAAGCAGATTGTATTCGTACATTTTTTCGAGCCCGTAGCTGTTAGATGCGGAAGCCCGATATAGGTGCCACAATGATGTATGTCTGTCTGTCTATCTGGACGAAGTAAATGTTGAAGTTTTGGATTCGGCCTCACCCTATGATGTCTCCTGAACTAAGGCCCACCCGACCCAGAACCCTCACATATTCCAGATGCTTACATCAGGCTACACTTATTCATCCAACCCACTAGCCTTGGGGAGCATATCTCCATCTCGGGGCAAAATGTTAAGTTTTGGACTTGGAAAATTTTGCTGTCCACAGCTTCTCGGCATCGCCCTATGTCTCCTGAACCAAGGCTCGCCTGACCCCTCGAACCCTCATATATTTCAGATGCTTACATCAGACTACACTTATTGAACTCATTCACTACACTCGGGTGCATGTCCCCACCCCCGGGGCACCGAGCCCCACCCTCTATATCTTAATCTAGGCTTCGCCCGACCCATACCTCATATAGTCCGGGAGCTTAGATAATCCTACACTCATTCAACCCATCCACTACCTCCGGGAACGTCTCCATCTCTGGGGTACCGATCCCCACCCTATATCTTCGAAACCAAGCTTGGCCCGACCCCATACCATCATATATTCCGCGAGCTTACATCATCCTACATTTATTCGACCCATCCGCTATCCCAGGGAACATATCCCCACCCTCGGGGCACCGAGACCCACCCTGTATCTCCCAAACTAAACTTTGACCGACCTCATACCCTTATATATATTCCGGGAGCTTACATTATGCTACACTTATTCAATGCATTACCCGACCCCATACCCTCATATTTTAATTTTTATACGCCCGCCCAAAAGGCGGTCGTATTATGGGATGGCGGTTTCCGTCCGTCTGTCCGTCTGTCCGTCTGTCCGGTTCTCGTGTCCGGTCTATATCTGGGACAGTTTCCTATCCACAGCTCCAATTTTTGGTGAGTGGATACCCTACGGGGAGACGATGTGTCGCGTACCAAAATGAAGGTCAAGGTCACAGGTCAAAGGTCACTGGCCTAAAAAACAGGAAATCACTGAAGTGTTCGTGTCCGGTCTATATCTCTGAACGTTTTCTATCCACAGTTGCAATTTTTTGTGAGTGGATACGCCAGGTGGAGACGATGTGTCGCGTACCAAAATTGAGGTCGAGGTCAGAGGTCAAAGGTCACTGTTGCCAAAAATCAGGAAATCATTGATCGTTGACAGTTTTCTATCTAAAGTTCTAATTTTTGGTGAGTGGATGCCCTAGGGGGGGAACGATGTGTTGCATATTAAATGTAGGTCAAGGTCAGAGGTCAAAGGTCAGTGTGATTAAAAAATCAGGAAATCGTTAAAAATTTCTAATTTTTTGTGAGTGGGTTCAATAGGCGGAAATGAAGTGATGCGTACCAAAAATTAGGTCACGGTCAAAGGTCACCGACCCCAAAATTAGGAAATTATTAAAAATAACATTTTTTTTGTGTCAGTAGATACATTAGGGGGACACGATGAGTCACATACCAAAATGTAGGTCAAGGTCAAAGGTCAAGGTCACTGTGACCCCAAAATCGTGAAATTGTTAAAAATCATGAATGTTTGTGTCCATTGAGAAATTGAGGGGAGACGGTTTGTCATGTACCAAAATTTAGGTCAAGGTCAAAGGTCAAGGCCACTGTGACCCCAAAATCAGGAAATCATTAAAAATCATGATTTTTTGTGTGCATTGTTAGATTGAGGGAAGACAATGTGTTGTGTATCAAAATTGAGGTCACGGTCAAAGGTCAAGGTCACTGTGACCCCAAAATCAGAAATCATTAAAAGTCACGTTGACATATGCCTGTCGAAGACGAGGTTGTGTAATGCGATGTTGCGTTCTGTCCATTCATCCATTAAAATTTGTTGTCCATGATGCGATAGCTCTAGTTTCAAGGTATGGATTGGTACCAAACTTTGAGTATGCCTTACTCGCATGGCAAAGTGGAGCCATACATATGAGGTCAATTTGTCAAAGGTCTAGGTCGCAAAAATGAATCAAGCTTAGCTGACTAAATGTGTTGGAATATTGTTGGAATATTCAAAAGTCTTTCCCCTCCATTTATATGATATTGTCCTGTTGAGTTGTCTCCCATGTTTGAAACGCTTCATTTAGTTAAACTGTTGTGAAATAAAAATCATACATTTACTAATTTAACGGGGAGAGGAGTCCTTTATGAACTTCACACCTGTTTATTAACTCGAGGACAAAGGTTTACTTCATCTCTTTCTTCTTCTTTCATGAAAAATTCTCTCATCTGAAAGGAATTCATTTGCAGGAAAACTACTATTTTCTTGTGTTTGACTATTGTCGATTTCAGTGTGGGATATGTAAGCTCTAAGCTATTGCTTCAAGGTCAACTACCAAGTGTTGAGCTCATTTTAGTTTATCATTCAATATAAGATGTGATATATGTTATATTCTTATAAGCAAAAAATTGTAGACCTTTCTCTGGATTGCTAGATCAATTGGAATCAAGGCTATCAAACAATCTTGAAATTCGAACCAATGTAATTCCAGATATACGGGCGTATATTGAAGCCCCTTGGGCTCTTGTTAATTTTATATCTCTTACATGTGATACTATCCTAATAGGTATGAGATGTAGTGTACATTGTATATATACACACACATGCCGAATCACCTACAATATATTCCTTTATAGTAATTAGTTTGATGGCATTATTTTATTGCAGATGTACAATATTGAATAACCGGCAGGGGAATCCCGCAGTATACCAAACCCTGTTAGTTTTGAATTCCGTGTGGGCGTGAATGAAGGACACCATTTCCTTCAATTCCTTCATGTGATTTGCCCTAAAGCTTTTGCACGACCCATATTTGTGTCCACACATTTAACTTACTATATTAATTAAAACTGAGTTTTAATCAGTTTGTGGTGTCCCAGTCTTTATATAGCATTACATGTGTATGAATGTAAGCAATCATTTGTCATTACATTATTTATTTGCATAGTTTGCATAGAAATTTGTAGGTTTACCACAATGCTATAGTATCCCATTCCATACTGTAAATGATACCCCAACTTCAACTATTACAGTATTAATAGCTTTGTCAGAAATGGGATTGTACATTTCTCATATCACGACACAAAGTTACACCAACCAAGAACGTGCTCCAAATTGCACACCAGTTTTTCCTAACTGTACATGTATTCATCAGATCTACAAAATGAGATGCATAAGCTTACTTTCGAAAAAATGTAATCTTTATTTCAAGTTTCATAGCGGGTGGTTGGGTGGGTTCAGGTTCCTGTTGCTTCAATGCATTTTGCTGAGAAGCAACAGGAACTTGATAATGTGATGTCTAGCACTGTAATATCGCTTGTCTTTATTGCACCATGTAAGCGTCCTGTCTGTGTCTTGTGCGCTGTCCTCAGTATGCTGCTTCAAAGATTCCTTCTTTGAAGTAGCAGGAACACAACTGGGCTGGGTGGTGCTTAGTTGGTTCGTCGTGATATACCTGAAATATTGTTGAAAGCGACGTTAAATTCTATTCACTCACTCACTTCAAGTTTCATAATCTAGTTCATCTTTCTATCCAACTTCTACGTCACTGACATAGGAATCATATTTTTATAATAAATGTATTGCCATTTCAAATGTGGGGCATTGCCAATGATGTGCAACGTCAAATGATGTGCCACCCTGAAGGCTCGATCTTTGCATGTTATATTTTTTCTGCCAAATGATTCCACGAGATATTGTGGGTACTCGTTATTTCGTCAGGAATTCGCAGATGCAGTCGGATGTTTACTCGAAGTTTCGGATCTTCATCTATATCTTTTATCCCCATAAAAAATCGATTGGTCAGTATCCATGGCGGCTGTCTTGGATTGACGTCGAATTTCGGTTATTTCACCGTCTGAACCGGTAGAAGCTAAACTTCGCATATATGTAAAAAAAAAAAAATACATTATTAAGTATTCGCTTATTAAAACAGTACGACCGACATATAGCTATGCATCACATCGACGCTCTGTAATAACAACATTGACTCTATAAAACCTCGCTTGTTGTCGCTCTTTAAGACTACAGTGTTTCTGTTACACTGTATTGGCGCTATATAACAGATCAATATATCTATGCTAGAATGCGATTGTGTGCGAAATGTCTGTACAGTTATGTTTGAATAATATCTTCACAGCATCTGCGGGAGTAGTTCATACAGCTATGTAAATTTAAGGCCTGTAGCTATGAGTGAGTAAAGATCGTACAACTAGAGATCAGTAAGTAATGCAGCTATGTGCGAATATGGTCTGTGCAGCTATGTATGAGTGATGTCTGTGAAGCTATTAGTGAGTAAGGTCTGTAAAGCTAAGTTTACTGAATGTTTGTAAGCCTGCTCGTGTGTGAATAAGGTAGTACCACTATCTGTGTGTACTTTATTTACAGTTATGTACCTCTACTGATGTACAGCTATGTGTGGGTGAGGCCCCTAAAGCTATGCGTGCGTAAGATCCCGGCAGCTATGTCTGGGTAAGGTCGTACGCATATGTGTGACTGTTGTGCGGATGAGTATCAGAGACCGCTCGACAATGCCTGAATACGGTCAGTACTGCCATGAGTGAGTAAAGTGTGACAGTAGATTGTACGTTCTAAACAAGTTCCACCAATACGGAAATAGCCGAAAGTGAGATTGTATGTGACTCATCCTTGTGTAAAAACGTACGGCTAGGACTTCATGGCCAGAAGTGATGCACGACACATTTAGACCAAGGGTGGTCCTTAGATCGCCCAAACAGGCCTCTGCACACTCGAACATGCTCTTTTTCTATTACACAATGACTGAGACTGCGCACCATGACGACACTTCCGGTAAAAAACACACCCTAGTCCTAGTCCACACCACGACGCTTAAAGGCGACATCATGCACTGTCCATTTGGACGCATGATGGCACTCAAATCGCACAAACGCCCTTGCGAAACTCTCGACGTCACAGTCAATCCACGAGCAGGACACTGTATGAATATACACAACGAGAGCTTCAATGCGAAACCCTCCACGACCCATTGGGCCCGGGGATGGCACCCAAAATGTCATCTTTCTCTTCTACGCCTCGATCAATCATAGTCCATACGAGGTCTTCAAGACGACACCCTCAAGGACCCACTGCATGGGACCACGAATGATCTCTAAATCTTTCAAACACACCCATGCGCACCCCTCAAATGCCGTCTTTCTCTGCTATGCCTCGAATGTGCTTACGGACGATGACGTCATTTTCGGTCAAAACCACCCCAAGCGCAGTCTACACGTTGAGAACTTGAAGACAACACCCTTCCCTGCCCATTAGGACCAGGAATGGCCCCTATATCGCTCAAACACACACTTACACATCCCTAAAATGCCATCTTTAGCTACTACTCTTCGACTGCGCATGCTCACCATAAAGTCACGGCTTACTTGGACCAAAGGTGGTTCATAAATCGCCCAAACACATCCATGGACAACCCTAAAATTTGTTCAAAACCACCCCAAGCGTACTGATGTACACGCAGAGAGCTTCATGATGACACCCTACATATGACCCATTTGAACCCAGTACTGGTCCCTCGATTGCCCAAACACATCTCTGCGCATCCCTAAAATATATCACATTTCTACGCCTTGAGTACTCATGCGCAGCCGACGTCATTTGCATTCAAGACCACGCCAATCGTGTTTACTCAACGAGCGCTTCAAGGAGAGACTCTAGACGACCCATTTGGCCCAGTTATGACCCATCTTGTCCCATTTGACTGCATTTCAGGTCCGTCTTTTCGCATTTTTTTACGAGTTCTGGACTTTTTCTTTATATCCCCGACCAGCCATGTGATCCGAAGTGACCTCGAAGACCCATTGTTCAAAGTCCACGCAAGGTCAAACGTCTACGGACAACCGTCATACACCCGCAATTATAACTCTCCCCCTCCCACTCATTCCCTTCACCTCACGAATACTAAGGGAATTGCGGTTTCTACAATGCATGTGTACAATCATTTACGTGGTTGTGGGATCGCTTTCGGAAAACGTGCAGCTAGACCTAAGTCCCCATGTTGTAAGGGATTGACGTATCATACATGATGGATAGACCACTTTTGGTCCGTCATGTATGATACCGTCAATCGGGTACAGTATGCGTGCAATATACTTGCTCCTTTTCACTACTTGGTTGAATGGTTCCCCACACGTAGTCCCCATGTTGTAAGGGATTGACGTATCATACATGATGGATAGACCACTTTTGGTCCGTCATGTATGATACCGTCAATCGGGTACAGTATGCGTGCAATATACTTGCTACTTTTCAATATTTGGTTGAACGGTTCCCCACACATAGTCCCCATGTTGTAAGGGATTGACGTATCATACATGACGGATACACCCTACTTTTATTTGTTATTGCTGAGCCCTTCATCATTGACCGACTTTCCTCAAGATGTATAAAATCAAACCAATTCCAGAATAATTGATTACACTGGTACGATGATACGATGATTTAACAGAATAACATGTCCACATTCAACTCTTCTTTGCTCTCCAGCTTCGCCATATAATGTACCGAGATTTGACACCATTGCAGAGAAGTTACGAATATTACGGTGAAATTTATGGTTTGATAAAATGGTATGCGCATTCACAGATATGCATGAAGAACACCTTTTGTAACTTGATGAATAATTTATTTATTGAACAGTCACAACTGTTATATGGAACTGTTTGTGTGTGGATGTGTTGCCAATTATCGGTATTGTGCTGTTAGATTTGGAACAGATTTGTTTTTAATGTGGGAACATGGAGATTACCGAATTTATATTTTATAACAGTTATAGAACTATAAAGGTACTACCAACAGAAAACTAATTATTATTAATTTTGTTTTCCAGATGTGTGATCACAAAACTATGCAGACCCATTGCCATTGTTGTTGGTGCGTAACTGGTGTGTTCTGTACCCTTCTTGGGATAATCCTTCTTTCCACGGGCGTTTGTATGATTCTGGACTATGGTGCTTTTGATGTCAGCACCCTACCTCCCGGCTGGCAGAGTTCGGAAGGCCAGCGCAATCTTGGCATCGTGCTTACCTGCGTTGCCATGGCAATCCTCATCGTTGGCGTTCTGGTCAGTGTCTTGTTCTTTACCGTGTGCAACAGAACCAGGACAGAACCATTCAATGCATCTGATCACGCGAGCGAGGACTCCAAGAATCCGGATCCCGAGGAAGTTTTACCGAACGAGAAATCACAAGAATCATTAGATGTATCTACGAAAAATAAACACAGGAATCATAGACACCATTCCAAATCTAAATCTAAGCACCGGGTTAAAAAATCCCGAAAACGCTTAGAAACGCACCATGAAGATCCCGAAGAAGTTGATGGGATGCAATTACGAGAACTCAAAAGTGCTGGAAAACATCCATCTGCGGACGCTTCAAATCCATCCGAAAAATCTAAGTTCTCTCTTAGTCCAACAAAAACAAATGAAGATAATTTCAAATTAGTTAGAACTAGAAATGGTGTTGTAGAGAATGGTGATTCTAGACCAGAAATTGGCATACATACACCATTACCATCATTACTTAATATAGCGCCTGCGGCTGTTACAACATGCACTATCGCTGACGAAACTACTGCAGATTCGGCGGAACCGGAAGTCTTTCGAATAGATGGAACGAGCATGTCCAGTGAGGACAGTTCCTCTATCCTTGCTTCCACTAGTACGGGGTTGTCGGATACGAACGGGACAGCGCATGCTTGGGAAAGTCCAAGAGAAGAAACAATCGGTCAAAGGCAGCAATTAGACCGGGAACTCTCGGGTATTGGCCTGCTACGGTAATATTACCAAACAGATCTGGATAATGTGCATATCTGTGATATATTTATATATATCGTACTCCTCTGTGAATCTTGTGACTGCATGGTGCTAACTTACGAGTATCGGCGGGAATAAGTTTGTTTCATCTTTGATGGCTAAACTTGCAAATTCCTTTACTGTGGGAATCCTGAGGTGCAGGGAATATATGGTGAACCATGATCGAAACGTTCACTTGTTCCAGGAGTTGGAACTCGTATCACCTCTACGCATGCTCCTTCAACGACTACTGAATGTTATACAGATGTACTGCATTTCAAGTACAGTTAACTGGACAGGGTATATTTGACAATAACTTGCTTCAAACTTGAACTATTCCTGGCTTCAAGAGTTGGTACCAGTATATAGTTTCTGTGTTGGTTGTTGCTAAACTCGCCGCATGTAAGGTATGTTACAGGTACCAGTTGACTATTTGACTTGCGGTGAATCTTTCCTTTGGCTGTCCCATAATCATGTGCGTTTCCATGCGAAAGTTATTGTAAAGCAATATTATACAACGCAATTTTCCAGCCAATACCAACTCCATCTACACACGACGAAGCTGGACTTGTATCATCGCCGTCACATGTCATTTATTTGATAATCCGCCCGCCTGGCTGTCTGTGCTCTCGTGTCAACAGCCATGCATACAAGCAAACCTAAGTGCAGTTTCTGACAACTGAATTGTATTAAATGTTATTGAGGTTATGTCCAGTGTTGGACACAGAACCGACGATGATTTACTGAGAGTACAGAATGCGTGATCCAGGTCTACGTCTGATCTCAACTTGCATATATACGATTGGACCATTGATATATTGGATTCTCAACATGCATGGTCCAAAATCACCATATGCAGCTCATTAGAGTGTCGTCATTGTATAAATATTTCATAATTCTTGTTTTAGTACCTCTTAATCTGTATTTAATTTAATCTATACGTTACATGGGTACTAGATTGCGGAATTCGGGGCTGGGTAATTATTACAATTTGACAAGCAAACCGTCATGTGATAGCGAGTAGGTCACGTGGTCACAGGGTAAACTATGGAGTTGAAATCTCAGATCTTCATGAACAAAGCCGCTATTTAACTACCATTCAACTATGATTATACTGAAGGTAATATTTAAGTCGCATGTAGAGACATGAACCTCTTGAAGTTCTCGAATATCGTCCAGTGGAACTTGAACTGGACCACCCGCTACATCCGACCGTCGCCAGCCGATGAAACGGTGGTCAGCCGGTGAGGCTATTTTCGCAACACAGGTGAGATGGTGTTAGAAATTTGGATTTGTTTCACATTTCTTCTGAGGTTATGGTTAATATTAATGGATATTCATTCATGGGAAATAACAGTCGTCATTTCAATCGTTCGGTTACATATCAGAACGCCTTGCTGGTACTTAAAGATATCGTACGAGCACGCGAAGCGATGCTGTTTTCTAGCGAAATTTCGTGTTCAAACTGTGCTTATCGCTAATTACTGACACTTATTGATACATATTATCATGCGTAATTATTCCCTATGCAATGCTCTTTGTATGTCACCCAAACTTCGATAGATTTAATTGACGTAAGCATTGATATTAATTAAAAAGTCACACCGTGTGCGTCTATCCAGGCTACGGTGAACAGCACCGTAGCCTGGATAGATGCATATGGTGTGGCTTTTTCCAATAATATCAGTACTTACACGAATTAAATTCATTGAAGTTTGGGTGACACACAAAGAGCATTGAATCAGGAATAATTACGCATGATAATCTGTACCGATTAGTGTCAGTTATTAGCGATACGAACAACTTTAAAACGAAACTTCGCTCGAAAACAGCATCGCTCTCCGTGTTCGTATGGTATATTTTAGTACAATGTGGTCTGCTACGTAACAGAACGATTAAAATGACGACTGTTATTTCCTATGAATGAATATCCATTATTATTGCCCATAACCTCACAAGACATGTGGAAGAAATCCAAATTGCTAACACCACCTAGCCTGTATTGCGAAAATAGCCCCACCGGCTGACCACCGTTTCACCGGCTGGCGACGGTCGGATGCAGGGGTTGTGAACAGCGACAGTCTCGCCCATCGCCATACATACGCGCCCCGAATGTTCAATGTTCATCCATTTAATTGTCTCCCATTATGTCAAGTGATTCAACACCCCTGCCAGCACCCACTTAATATGTAGCCCTGTATACCGAAACATGATTTCACAAAACGTGATTTTACCAGACAAAACTTCTTATCGAGCTACTGAATACTTACAAATTCTTCACTTGAATATGCGTGAGCATTTGATTCGTTGCTGATTTTTCCAAAGAAACGATAGAGATGAACGGACAAAAGAAAATTCACTAATTTTCTTTTGTCTGTCAAATCGCCCTACTCTGCTTCTGCTGATTAGTTCTGCCTATTTCAAGTTGTATTCTCGGTCAACAACTATATGAGTTGGTGAAGATCCACTGTGCGGAGAATGCCGCGGTAACAACCTCCCCACAGCGCAGGCTCCGTTTTACAAGCTCACCCGACTAATGAGCCCGCCCCCAATAACGGAAGATGACCTTTACGGCGTGGCTATGACGTGGAGGGAAAAACTCACGCCCACACGGTTCAGTTTGGATACGACCGGCAAGGCTTTGGTGTAAGACCTCCCATTGAAAAGGTAATATCCTGGACAAAAGACTGACAATACAACTTGCAGCAAATCCTTTGTCAATTATATTTCGTGAGTCTTACACCAAATCGTTGACCGAACAACTCCTCCAGTTTTGCACACGAGCGAACTATTTTTCATATGCTCTTCTCGTGTAAACGGGGAAAAATAATCTCTATATCAATCTTGTTAACGCTAGGTTAACAGAGGTATAATACAGACTTGAAAAGTAATCGGAATGTAAAATCGCTTTTACTATATTCCGGTGGGGTGCTGCTCTTGTGGGAATCGTGTCCGAAAATCTGACTGGTGGCTGGGGGTAATATTATGCTCGAATGAGGTGGTTGCTTCGATAAGTGGCCGCGACAGGGTCGATCGACGTGGCAGAAGGAGAGACAACCCAGTTTGGAGGTTGATGTTCATCAAATCAGAAAAAATCAGTTCTATTAAGTTTCGCTTTATGGACAGGTCACTTGTGACGGTGTCTCTTTCTAACCGTGAATTTAGTGAGGAACTACCCGGCGACCTTGCACGAACTCACGCGTTTATTCATTTGAAACGATAGATCTATAAATGGACCCAATGTTGACCGAAATACAGTCACGCACTATGGCAGTTCAACAAAGGAGATCTGGAAAGTTACCAAGACCTTGAATGTATAGGCCCACAGAACATTTGAATGACCTATACAAACTCGAGCGAATCCCGAGATGTTTTCCTTCAGCTATATTTACTGTGGGATCTTCAGTAATATTCCAAAGCGCTTGGGATCATTTCTAGTCCATCTGTAACAAATTATTTCCAGTTAACAAAGCAATATTGATGTTTCTAAGGCCTCTGTTATGTGAACGAGATGTAAATATGGCACATGGGAAATTAGTTTGCTTAGAGACGCTAGTAACTGTCCTAGCAAAGCGACTCACATCAGGGTTGCTAAGGAGAACCAACAAACCCCCGTACAATAGTATCCATCAATTTTGGTTTAATACGGATCAACAGGATCTGATTCATATTTGCTGTAGTTTAGATTCCACCTAAAGGACATACAAAAATGAGCTCAATTCGTTTTCAGTTCAGCTCTACTGAAATGTCTGTTCATAATAATATACTTTTATTTGGCTTTGCAACATTCATAAAGCTGAATCCCTGCTATCAGCTAGTTAGACACTAGCTGGACTGTACCACAGTCAACCACCCAGGGCGACCCAACATGCATGCGAAAGTTTGTCGGCTTGCTGCATACCGAGAATACATTGACCAAATGTGATATATGATTAAATAAATGAAGATAAGATCTGTAATTTTGGCACAGTCATCCATAAGTGTGTTCAACACAATGCATGTATATATCATTACGTTTTCATTCTGATTGTTCAAGATAAATTTAGAGCATGTTTAAGATGAATGCAGGGCATGTCCCCCCACCCCTGATATAGCCTCCCCTCATATAGTCCCACCCTGACATATCCCTCAGTCATACCCCCTCTATAGGGCATTCCCTCCCTGACTTTCCCCCTCGCCTATATTGAATGTTTATTCCATAATTAAATTAAAATATATTTATTTAACAAATTAAAATTATCTTCCCTATTATCTTTCCTCTAAAAAATTAGATTTTATTTATTTAACCCCAATTTTAAGCTAACCTAACATCTAACCCAAACTTGAGGGTTGGGAGAAATGTTACCCTATTGATTCTATAGGGGAGGACATAACAGGGGGGATGCGGGGGCGGGGGTAGAATGTCTGTCTCCCCGTTTAAGATTGACCATGGATTTTATATATCCATATATGGTCAGACGTTCTCCTCGGGGTTGTGGGTGACGGGAGCGGTGAGCGTGAGGTATAGAGAGTGCCATGTCACCGTATTCGGTCTCCTAATCCCCATCCTATAGTATAGGTAAAACATAGATGTTTTCTCTCATAAATTGGTTATGGTATCATTTTATAATGAGCCACTCCATAACTCGTCCACTCGCCAGACTATTGTCACGTGTCCCTGTGGCTGAACGGAAGTTTTGGTGACGCACACATGCGCCCTATTATGATGGAGTTGCAAATACTTGCAATTTTATACCGGTATACATTCATAACGCAGGGCAATACATGCTCACAGTAATTGAAATGTTCATAAATAAGAAAAAGAATATCAGAAAATAGGAAAACTGCTGATATTTATAATGATTATAATCATATGTTGTGGTCCAGTTCTGTGTTATCTGTGACGTGGAAGATATTGTAAATTCGGTCGTCATTGAGTGTTAACATGTCCATTGATTAATGATTATAACTGAATTCCAGACGTAATTTATCTGTTGTCGTTCTGTGATATCTGACAAATGAAATACTATTAATTATGTCTATATGGACGCGAATTATTGAACGGTTTTGCTACTCTCTAAAAAAAGTTGAAGTCGATTTCACTCAAGTTGAACTTGCTCGACTCGAGTGGATGTCACTGAACTTGAGTGAAATTTTTCACTCAAGTGCTTGAGTGGGATGAATTTCCACTCTTACTTGAGTGAAATTTCACCCAAGGAATTTTTAGAGAGTATATAGTTCGAAATTACACGTATCTCGTCCCAACAGACGGTCATGGAATGGTTACTTGGAGTTGTTAACTGGGCTGATAATTTCGGCTTACGAACGATCTGGATATAATTCATTTGAATCTCGGTTTTCCACCAAATTATGTTAGTTCTATAGAGAGGTTGTTGTAGATGTGTTGTGCGTTGCTGATTTTGATATCAATTTGGATGTTTGTCATGTGCTTGATCACAGGTTTTGTGATAATGATAAAAACAGTAATCATCACAAGGAGATGGGAAATATACGCATGACATGAGAAATACACACGACATGTGTATTACATGAGAAATACACATGACATGAGAAATACACATGACGTGTATTACATGAGAAATACACATGACATGAGAAATACACATGACATGAGAAATTCAACGTGAACTTCTGGTAATGTATTATGGTAATTCTGGGATATATACGCGTAACCCTGACTGGATGTTTAAATGTTTAAGAGGGTATATATTAAAAATAACTCAGGAATGCAGGCCTTACAACTAGAGATTTCAGCCTGAAATTCAGGACATAATTAAAACTATGAAGACTACCTCATTTCCTGAATTTTAGGGACTTCGTCACTTAATTCAGGGAGTATATGTCCTGAATTTCAGGCTCAAATCCCTGCAAACAATATAGTTGTATAGAGCCTGGACTCCTGAAATCATTTTGAGAGTGATATCCTTGTCATAAAATGATATAATGGCACATACTGCATGGTAATTCCGTCCATTAAAGCACTACGTGGATATTACTTAATGAAATGATATATGAAATACCAACAAATCTTTAACCACGCGTTCTCTAATCTTGTGGGTACCGGGTGTTAAAAGGAATAGGATCCTATACCCATGTGGTTTCCGGGTGTGAAAGCTAGGAATAGAAACCAAACGTCTTGATATGACTGAAATCGACGTGTTGAAAGCGACGATAAATCATATTCACTCACGCATCCTTAAGCTTGTTTGTATCTGAAATTTGAAAGAAATCTATAAGTGTGTCTGAAATCTGCAAGAAATGCAAGTGTAAGTCCATTTCATCTGGGATACAGCTCCGATTGTATCCCAGATTTCATTTAACAACGTGATATACGCAATTTGGCTTTCATCATACCTGTATAAATGTAGCAATATTATGTAAGTTCGATAAATCTACGTGAAAAAAATATGTGACCTTTAGATTTATATTCAGATAGTATTTTGTGAACGTTTCAACGTTGTTAACTATATGCTTTGTTGTGAAGTCAAGACGACTTTTCACGTGATTGTTTGTGTAAAACATATATGTGAAATAATGATAATGGTAAAATGGTCGAGTATTATAATTTGTGTTTCGTTTACTCGAGTTCAGTTTCAAGTTCATGTTTGATGTTACCCATGAAACAAATTGATGCTCAAAATATTTTTTAAAAACATATGAACTCCAATGTTCGAACTTATTTGTGTATAGAGAAAAAATGCCAAAAGTAATCACGCTTCTCGAAACCATGCAAGCTATCCAGGTTTAATCTTTTCCAATTGCTTGGAGGCTTATGTTCCATGTCAATTTTATACTGCTGCTGAACTAGTATTTTCAAAATTAATTTCCATCGAACAAAATAATATCAGATACATATATACACTGATTTGGGGTAAAACCAGTAGAGATTCGCGACTGAACTCGCCTTGTTTCGATGGCATATTATACTGGTGTGTGATATCGATTATGTTGTTCCGGTAGTACACTTGAAGCTCAGTTAGATTGTAATTATCCTGTATACAGTTTTAAACAACAAATCCAGTAAAAAGCTACTTGGTAATTTACTTGATTAATGGAGATAAAGTAGAGAATGTACAGTGTTGTGCCGCTTCTCCGTTTTGCCCAAGCAGCTTGTTAGTCTTATGCCAATAAACTTAATGATGAGATCAGCCTCAAATTTTGTAATTTTCCAAAGTGTGGCTTAGGGGTCCATTTTCACGCTCATTTAATCCGAAATCAATTAAATATTAATATCAATTATTATTAATCAATTTCGTCCCTTTCTCTCCTTATTCCCTATGGGAGTATTGGATTCCACGGATTATATGAGCGTAGTCTATATGACTGGTCCCAACTGTGAAAAGTTTTGATAGTTGAAATTGACCCAAATTACATAACGATGTGGAAAGTATACAGAGACATCACCAAAATTATAATGGCATGGCATGCCGTTTATTTTAAGCCATACTGATCCCAGTTTTCAGCATGGTGACAGATTTTCTCCACGTTTGTCATAATGTGGGCTAGGCATACCTACTTCCACTTCGGAAACTTATATCGTGATAAAATCTTTAAGATGACCAGAAATAATTATGGATAGGTACTACAATTGAACAATATCTCAATATCCATGCATGCGGGTCATCTCCATGGAAGAATGACTTATGGTATTCAAATTATTAGGATTTAGAAAGTAGAGATTGTATTCTGCATTCTGAATACTAATGTGCAACCAGCGTGAATTGGATCCTAGATTGATGTCATTGAAACTTGTATCATTTTGTCAGCCATGATTTGTCGCCCTTTGACTGCACCATAAATATACCATTTGATCATCATATTCCGTATGACATATCACAAGAATATGTGCAATAGCACAGATATTCGCATGTATAATTTTGTAAATTTTCTGATTTACTGAAGTACAGAAGTACACAAGTCTCCTGTCTGGAATTTGTAAAGTATATTGGTTACTCGTATCTATATTCCATTACAATGTTATATGTTATGTATAGTTGTCGATTGTCCATCATTTTGTTAACGACACATTTTGATTTGTGAAGCCTTGATTTGCTTACGTATCCCACCTTCACATACATTGTGCCCATCTATTAAACATCCATTTTTTGTCGCCTAAAAGTGATCATAGACCTGTGTATTCACGGGTGACTTGGATATTTCAGGATTAATTGTCGGCTCGTGTAATTTATCCATATTGTTTGCGCAAAGTTTTCGTCCCGGTTTAAGTCTTGAAAATTATGACATAGAATTTGTCGCAAATAGTGCAACAGATGATGGTAATTGTCTTTATTTATGCAAAGCGATATTTAGTGTATCCAGCGTTATTTTTCAATAAAAAATGGAATATTGTTCAAGGTTTGTGTTTTTCGTTATATTTTTATAAGGTTTCATCGTCGTGTGCACAACAGCTCCCACTGTCGTATTTGTCTGGGTCTATACTATAAACACCGATTTCTTGTCGTTTGCTAGAGTGAAACGTGAGGCAAATTTTGGGTTGTGAATGTGAGTTATGAGTAGTATATAAAGGGCTTAATCTAGGTAAACCAAGATGGTAACTCAGGAGAATACCATCTAGACGTAACGCTATGAAAATTTCGTGTGAAATGTTCGCCGATATTCTACGAGATCCCATAAGCCAATCACGACCATTTCTACCTTTTCTTTCTGACAATGACTGATGTTTACTTCACGGAGATTAACCCTACCTGACCTTGGGAGGCGGTGTGGGGCGAAATGGCCCCCTACCAAACTTTCTGCACTATCTCCGGAACGACAAAAAATGCAGAACTGAAACTCCTTGACTTTATAGTTTATCATATTGGGGTCATTTTGAGCTAGTCGCATGACATCCCGAGCAACGGATCATGGTTAAATTCAAGATGGCGACCACGTGGGGTATCAGAAAAGTGATTTTTTCGTCATATTTCTTCAAAATTTCTGCTTTTCCGCGATGAAAAGTGGACAAAAACTTTTTATTTCACATCACATTAATATTTACTAATTTATCACGCGTTTTCTTGCGGAGACATTGCATAAATAGAAAATTCGGAAAATCTGACTGAAAAATCGAACAAAAAATGTCGTTTTTGAAAATGACGTCACTGTGCGTCATAGAAGCGGCCATCTTGGATTTTTTACATTTTCTGGTAAAGCTTGACTCAAGAGTATGGTGTGGTAAGTCTCAGCCCCCTAGCTCAAGGAGAAAGAAAAATAATTAGGGGGGCGGGGCATTTCGCCTCCCCCCCCCCCGGTCAGGATACGTCACAAGAAGCCCAGGCCAGATAGGGTTAACATCTTTGCACGGCACAATCTTTTGATATATTCTACCCCTAACAAAGCCAGACTTTTTGATGGGAGTAAACTCTTTGATCTTTACGATTTTTCACGCAGAATGTTTGGAAATGATGCCATATTTGGATATTGTTTCAGGATGATGTTTATGTATTAGACGACGTGCTGCCGTGTGTAATTACTGTGGGCGTGATTTTGAAATTGTTTCATCAAGCTATCGACCCGATTGGTTAACAATAGCAGTTTCAAATTCGCACGGGATTTATATAGGGCTGTTTTTTCAGATATAATATTCCGTGATATTATATCTGAGTTTACTGAGATTGATAAAGGGCTATAGTAGGAAGCGTATTTTTGCGCTCCTGGATTGCGCGCATGTCACTTCCGGATCAAAGGTCACTCCCGGGTCAAACGTCACTTCCGGGTCAAAGTCACTTTCGGGTCGATTCCTGTTACGTGACTTTTGGGTCAAAAGGTCACCGCGTGTGGAGAATATATTTAAAGAAATAAAACAAGCCAGAGTTATCTGCCCCTAAATACGACCTCACTCAATTCGATGTAAAATGCGTGATATACAAGTCGGTGCTTGTCTGGGTATTTCCCGCCAGGTCCCATGTGATGGGTGAATACATTCAGCCGATGAGGTGGTCGATCAGTTTAGCCACAAAAAAACATGGCTACATGAATACATCGCGAGTTAGACATACACTCAGTCTCATTTATATTATAACGTGGCCACGCAGTATCTTTAGTATTACCGTGAAGTCATGATTGTTTAGTCATCAATTCGGGTGATCTATAAATAGAACTGACGTGGTGATCTATAAATAGAACAGGGTTTCCCAGCAAAACCCTCGTACAATGTCCCGGTGTAGAGCGTTGGCCTATTAAAAGTGTATAGGGGCATATTTACACCCACAGCAGTCTCCTCGTTATATTCAAAAAAGGGGAAGGGGTTTATACCCTGGGAAATCTCAATCTAAAAATTTGGGAGGACAGAGAGTATAGCATGGGCGACTTCATTTTATTTTTTTTCAATTCTCTGAGAGAGGATGTCCATTCAAATACAGTATACATGATTTGAACGTCTTTTGTGTTCCTCACTATAGCCCCGTTCACATGCACACAATTTACTCACCTGTGTAAAAATACACATGTGTAAATTTACACATGTGCAAATATACTTTTGCACCTGCTCTTGACCAGATGCAAATAAACTCAAAGTGCAAATATACATACATGTGTATTTCCGTTCACATGACAAGAAATACACATGTGTATTTTTTTACATAGGGTGCAAATTTGCATACGTGAGTAAAAGTGTGCATGTGAACGGGGCTTAATTCAATGTTTTATTACATAGACCGCTTGTTTGCTTCACATGAACCTCCCGTAAAAGTGTCACGAAATATAGATGATGGGTTCATACAATAAACAAGTGAGAAATGACTACATTGTAGTCAAAACCTGCGGCAGTGGCAATACTACAGTTAAAGACATAGAGGAGGTAGTGGTAATTGTAGAAAAAAGCGCTATCTGCCAGTGTTTTCATCCCAAGGGAAGTAATTTTCAATTGTAGGAATTGCCTAATAGGTCTGATACCAAATATATATATATTCACTTTCCCCGTACGGCGCATCACGTTGGGCACACCGGTTCTCGTCAGATCACCGAAGTTAAGCAGCGTTGAGCTCGGTCAATACTTGGATGGGTGACCGGGTGCTGTACTGACTGGGCTGATCAGTGTCCAGAATAATAGGAACTGTGGACACTCTCGTGTTCTGGCACATGTAGGCACCGTCGTGATATGACTGAAACAATGTTGAAAACGACGTTAAATCCTACTCACTCACTCACTCACCCCGTTCAAAATCCGACGATTTTGACTTGTCCGTGCCGTCTATACGGAATTGACAGACGAAGTCACAATGATCGCTTTGGCAATATCTTGGTACAAGTATCGTGTATGCCAAGTTTCAAAACATTCGGTTCAGCCGTTGATTTTTGCAAATCAAAAAGGTTTTCAAATATTTGGAAATCCAAACAAATTTCGAGGTTTTAGTCATAGCGCGAAAATCTGCGCTCTTCAGTCTCCCTTCTCGCTTAATTTGCCGATCAAAATGGAAAATTTATATTTCCTTCAAAGTTATTTTTCAATAAATTTAGTATCAGGTCTATCACTTCGATCTGTGAAACTACGGAATGGGATTTAAGGCTTTATCGAACTGTCCAAGAGGCATAATGACACTTTTTCACTATTCAAATTGAGGCCTGTTACAGTCTTGATATTCGATTAAAATAATTAATTAGGTTTCTGCATTTACGTTCGTTATCATCTGCGAACTAAATTCCTTGCCACTCTTTTCCACGCAGCAAGTCAATACCAAGACATGGTTTGCTTCTTCTATATAAATGATTAACTATTTCATTCTTAGGAAATATCATCTCATCTGACATGTTCGGCCACGCCTTTTCGAAGGTTGCTAATTTTATTAATTTCTTTTCTTTAAAATCAAATTCTGCAAACAAGAAACATTTCTAGTTAGTATCTATGGATATCTTCCTATACTCAATTTGCGAATATGTTTGTCATTCCGAAGGTGATTCAAGTGCGAAGTTTCGGGGCTAGTTCACTAAACAAGGTCTGTGTGTAAGAGAATGATGCCGAATTCTCGTTATTATCTTTTGATACATCAAATTGTTGGATTCGCGAAAATGACTGCCAAGTTAAAGTCAATGCGAAAGGCATCTAAGTATCAAAATCAAACTCGAAAACCCCTCCAGGAAAATAAAGGCCCTAGCTTTTGGCCACGAGGTCAACATCGTTTTTATGGCCAGTATCTGCTATATATGACGTAAACTGATTGACAAAGTAACGTAAATTTTGTATAGAACCAGTAAATTCTAGCAGAAATGGGCTCCGACTTGAGAGAATGATGTCAAACGTAATACGTTTCTGCGCATTGTCTGCTGATACACATAAGTATTACGGAAGTGATTAATGCTATTCTAAAGGGATTCTGAGTGCGGAAGAGGACGGGAACATCAATACCAGCGAATCAAGGCCCTGGCTTGCGAAAATGAGGATAGAGAGGCTGTGTTCTGAAAGAGAATCATTCAAAATAGCTATTTGCCAAATGTCATGCAACCGAAAGTGCACAATATAACTGCACGACTGCGACGTATTGTTCGCGCACAGAGGTGTCCAACTCATTAAATACTACATAGTCATTTCTGTCTCTTCGAAGTGGGCTACCATTTGAAATTGTCCGGTAATGAGTGAGTCCATCTGAATCCTTTCGTCGGCAAAATAAGCATTCAAGATTCAAGATTTTATTGTACAAACACCAGTCAAAGGCAGAGTACAAAATTTTAAGAGGAATACAACTAGAGAAACAATGGAACAGTGACATGAATATTAATATTTATATATATGTTATATCTGAGAGATATGTTATATCTGAGTGTTACCGTTGATATTAGAACCTTGATTTTTGGCATTAAAGTGCATCAGGGGACTGTTACCAGCATGTTTCGAGCTGACCTACTCTTGATGAAAATTTCTGGTGATTTTTGATTAAAATCACTGGGGAATCTAACTTGAGCCGTGCCCATCTTAATATAGGCAGGATTTCAACTGGGGGTCCAAGAGTTCAGCGTGCCTCGGAGTCCTAATGCCTACCCTACTTCTTATGTCCTGTGACGTTATTCACACTGGGCATGAAGGTGCATTAGGGGACTGTTGCCAGCATGTTTCGAGTGGACCTACTTTTGATGAAAATTTCTGGTGATTTTTGATTAAAATCACTGATGATTCTAACTTGGGCCGTGCCCATCTTAATATTGGCAGGATTTCAACTGGGGGTCCAAGAGTTCAGTACATGTCGGAGTCCTAATGCCTACCCTACTTCGTAGGTCCTTTGACGTTATTCTCACTATTCTCATATATAATAATTAACGAAGCAATAATTCATTCCACCGAATATAGTTGCAAATGAATTCAAACGCGCTTGAAGACAGTGCTGTCATGTGAGATCGGAGGTTGAAAAGAAAAGTGTGGAAGAGATCACACTCTCTTAGCGCATGCGCATTTCAAAAAGTCACAAGAACAAGAAGAAGAACAACAACAACAACAACGCGAGCCTCCCGTAGACCTGCGTGCCGCAGGTAACAATAACGACGGCGAGTCGATCATAACGTCATCTGCACATAGGGTGCATGCAATTCTTGGACTTGAAACATACCGGCATACTCACTAAAATCTGGAAACACGGGCGTTACATGGAAACATTTTTCTTGTGGAGTACAAAAGTATATGTATTTTTATCGAGCTCTTGAATTATTTATCACTTTTCAGCGCTTGCCAATGACGTCATTATACTAGACTGACACTGTATCCGCTAAACGGAATTCATATTACTAGCGCGTGATGTACCTGCTGAATGGCTTATGTCTCGGTCCCATTACACATTTTCAGTTAAAAAAATACATACTGAATTTCACGAAAAAAACAAACAAAACAAACACTGGAACGAACAAAATCTGGGAGTAGTATAGAAAGATACCATTATCGTGTACGCAGGGGCGTGTTTGGACCCTCCTTTCACCTACTGAGCCGCTATTATACTGTGTTGGGTAGACTAATGTGAGGTCATCAGTAGTAGAGAAAGTGTATTTGAAGTCCAGCTGCCCCCTTGGTAGTAGAGAAAGCAGAAACTAAGTATATTTGCTCTATGACCTTTGTGGAGAGTTTTACAGTAACGCCATAACGTTCTATCGTAACGCCCTAGCATAACACCATAACGCCATATCGTAACACCTTTATTTATAGCGAGTATGCCGGCATGCTTCAAGTCCAAGAATTTCATGCACTCTATGTACAGATGGCGCTGTACGATCGACTCGTGGTTGTCATCCGGGCGATTGGCGCCAGTGCCATTGATTTTTTTATTGTTTGAATCCGGCATCTATATTTCGTGACACTTTTACGGGAGGTTCATGTGAAGGAAACAAGTTGTCTATTTAATCAAACATCGAATTAGTGAGGAACACAAAGGACGTTCAAATCATGTATACTGTATTTTGAATGGACATCCTCTCTCAGAGAACTTACAAAAAAATAAAATAAAGTCGCCCATGCTATCCTCTCTCTCATCTCCAATTTCTAAACTGAAATTTCCCAGGGTATAAACACCTTTCCTTTTTCTTTCAATATATCAATTATACTGCTGGGGGTGTGAATATGCCCCTATTTTTTAATAGGCCATCGCTCTACCTCGGAACATTGTACAGGGGTTTTGCGGGGAAAACCAGTTCTATTTACAGATCACCCCAATTGATGACGAAACCGACATCACGGTAACAGTAAAGATACTTTGTAGTCATGTAATAATAAATACTCGCAAAGTATTCATGCGGCCAGGATCGACCACTAAACTAATCGACCACCCCGTCGGCTGAATGTATTCACCCATCACATGTGGCGTCACGGGAAATACCCAGACAAGCGCCGACTTGTATATCATGAAAATACCTTTGAATTGTCTTGAGTCGTATATAACTCTTGCTTGTTTTATTTCCTTAAATATATTCTGCACACGCGGTGACCTTTTGAGTAGAAAGTCATATAAATCGGAAGTGACCCACCCGGAAGTGACATTCGACTCGGAAGTAACTTTTGACCGCAGAAGTGACCTTTGACCCGGAAGTGACCTCACCGCCACATTAAGTCACGCATGCAATCCAGGAGCGCGAAAATACGACAGTTTCAGGGCTCCCACTATAAAGGGCACTAAATGTCTCAACAATGGCGGCGCCCGTAAAAAAATGACAAACACTCCTGATTCCAGTCACGTGACCGGAATCGGAAGTGATGGTCATTCCTCGTGACATGGGGGCGACCATATTTACATGGGGGCCGTCATTGTTGAGACCCTTATTGCCATTTGAACATGGCCGGACAAGTCGACACGTGATGTCATCAAGTCGGGGGCCAGCAAGTCTCAACATGTTTTGAGGGAAGGACGTCATCAATTCGGAAATATATTGAGTGTTATATATGCGTGGGAATTTCCGTGATCTCATCAATTCGGGGGCCAACAAGTCTGAAAATGGGGTGGGGTGTCATATTGGATCGCTCGTGGGATAGGATCAGACTGGCGCGGTTTTTGTTTGAAGTGCCGTAAATCTGCGCATGCGCAGTCGTGAACTAGAAGAAAAGGGGCGTTTGAGTGAACGTTTTGGACGAGAGATGGGCTAACATTTCTTCATATAGGCCTTGTGGGGTGCAATATTGAGGCGCTCGTGGGTGATGTCCGACTGGGGTTGTTTTGATTGAAAGTGCCGACAATATGCGCATGCGCAATCGAACAGTAGTAGAGAAAGAGGGTAATTTCGGAAGTGCGCATGGGCGAGATACGCGCATGCTCATACGGTGAGTACTAGAGAAAGGGCAGCTTCGGAGGTGGGCTGGAACGCGTTCGAGGGGGTGTAGACCATGTTCTGTGTGGCTACCAGGTAGAGTTATCTGTGTTTGTGTGTGTGTGATAGAGAGAGTGAATTAATGAGTGTGAGTGAACGAGTGAGCGAATGAGGTACGACTGAAAGAATGAGTGAGTGATCATAAAAGGTCATATGTGAACCACTAGCATCAATCTGAAACCACCCTCCCCTTAAGTCTTAAGGCCATCAGACAGAAGAGAGAAAAGTAACAACAAAGATTGTGTTACACATTTTATTATCTCCTCCATCACTACACATCCACGTTGGGGGACCTGCTTTGGGTGTGTTTATATAATTATATGGTGTGTAGCAGACGTATCGTCGATTGCTCTTGTCCAATCAGAACCCACCATTTGGTGTTGCGTCAATCTTCGACCAGGTCGCTCTTGTGTCTTCCTCCTAAGCGTCTTCGGGCAGTCCAGGATATTGTAACGGCAAGATGTCCTGGGACAGCTGTTTGCGCATTTTGACCGCATTTTCCAGGGCCTCGATGGGCGATAGCCTCAGGTCATCTTCCAATTGATGCTTGGGTGAGTGGTGGACCTGTGCGCGGGGTCGCCTTTCATTTCAAGCTGCAGCAGGCTATACTGTTCATAGATAGCCATGACTTTTTTCGATTTCGGGGAGCGTGGTGGTACACGGCTGTTGTAAGTTATCTTGTCTGGTGTCCTCGATCGCCTCATCAGGTATGTTAACAGCCTCATGCACAATACAATGCCAAACCATGGGTTTTCCTCATTCTGCCTTCCTTGGAACGTAGCCTCTCAGCAAGGGTGCTGTCAGTATCAGTGGATAGACTCACAGCATTCGCTGCATCGGTAACAGTTGGTGGGCTATCAGAATCAGCCCGTATGATCTGAGCATCTGCTTCGGATTCTTGTACCTCGGTGTCTTCATACCCATGTATATTCTTCTGGTGTCGCATCATGTCGTAGTGTCCGGTGTGCGTGCATTCGCCTTCAGAACATATATAACCCAAGTTGACGGCTGAATTAACGTGGACGTCTTTGGAATACTCTTACTTTTATGAACAGAGTAACGCCCTCCAACGCATAGCTTAACGCTTCAGCGCCATAGCCCTGAAGTTCTGATCCCATGGAATTGATACTAATTCATCGAAATGCAATGGGCCCGTCAACGCCGGTCGTTACACCTTAATACTGCCGTCTCAACTCCTTAACGTCCGACCTTAACGCCTTAACGCCCTAGCGCATAATATTAACGCCTTAACCCCCAGATTTAACTCCTTAATGTACTAGCGTACGCCTTAACGTATGGTCGGTCGGCCAATCATAGGCACATGATTTGACTATTGGAACTTGACCCTTGATGGAAGTGACATCATCTCCGAAAGTGACGTCCCCGCATGCAAGCTTACCTGGTGATGCCGCCGGTACTCTGGTAAACCCTCCAATTATATCATCCCCTATGCGCATTGTGAGGTTCCCTTTCTCCACTACTTTTCAACTGTGCCTGCGCACCATGACGTCACAGTCACATCTTGGCCAGGATACTATATTAACGCTTCATCATGAGAGACGCCATAAGACACTATGGACGTTACAATTGGACACAAGATGACACCCACCTCGCTCAAACACTCACCGGAAACTCTCTTTTCACTACGACTCCTCGATTAAGTATGGGCATCTTGACTCACCGGTCAACGTGGAGATCACCACAGTCTTGTTGTACACCATGGAAGATTCAATACCACACCATGCATGACATATTTACACATTTGAAAACGCGTATGCCCTACCTATCGCCAATAAGTCCCAACACAGGCGATACTGGCAAGTGACCATGTGCACAACGACGTCCCCGTCTTAAATCCACAAATTTACTCACTTTACAGTGTGAAACCGATCGATAGAATCCACTCACCATATCTTTTGGTTCATGTGTTTCAAGTCCGTTTTCTTCCTGTTGCTTCAATGCATTTTGCTGAGAAGCAACAAGAACTTGATAATGTGATGTATATCACTGTAATATCACTTTTCTTTCTTGCACCATGTAAGCGTCCTGTTTGTATCTTATGCGCTGTCCTCAGTGTTTTATAGGGTGTCTGGAGGGTGTCTGGTTCCGTGCTGCTTCAAAGATTTCTTCTTTGATGTAGCAGGAACACAACTGGGCTGGGTGGTGCTTAGTTGGTTCGTCGTGATATAGCTGAAATATTGTTGAAAGCGACGTTAAATTCTATACACTCCTTCGTCCGTTTTCGGATTTTTTGCGAGATTTGCGAGTCCGACATTTTTACCCACCCGCAAGTCACGTGACCGGATGCGACCCTGCACCGGAGCTGACCCCGCACCACGAAGGCGTCATTACTTATAGCGGAAGCTAGCTAAGATATGAATCGTAGCTAAGCGGAAGCCAGAGTGCCACAAACTCGAGCAGATTTGCAAACCCCTACCAGGGTCGCAATTGGGACATTTTTGATATTAGCAGTTGTCAAGTTGCCAGCACCATTATGACAATAATGCGACAATAGTTTGTTTAATATGCCCCAGAACTGTCCAGCAGATGAATGATAATTCGACCACATGACGAATAATCTTCACAGGCATGGCAGCCCGGCATATAGGAACGATAGTCCGATATCAAGAATGATAAAAAGACTCCAAGCATGATTGTCCGGCATATCAGAATGATTGCCGACCTCCAGGATTAATATTCCCCATTCCGCTACAGACGGTGGAAATAGATTTCTTCGCGGTGAAAATATTATTTTCGAAGAGGAACGTCTCTCGCGGGAGGAGGAAATATATCACAGTGGCGGACATAAGTTTCTTTGCAATGGAAATGGGAAGTGTGTTTGTTGGGGGGGGGGGGGGGCTAGGCATTACTGCCCGTGATTCAAGAATGAAGGTCTGAGCCCTAGCTCCTTAAAGAAAACTAAATCAATACAATACAATACAATACAATATGTTTATTGCACGACTCGTAAAATGGTACAAGTATGGCAAACAAAACAATATAATTACTATGGTACTATAGCAATGTAGTAATCATTAGTTAGTATGGTTTTAGCCAACAGTGTGGGTTAGTATTAATTCTAGGACATAACATAGAAGTTGCCAGTGTGTTGATGTATAAACTCTAATTAAGAAGAGTCCAGCCGGTTTTTGGTGGAAGGTTAAGGCTGAGCCTTGACTGGTACATTTGGTGTACCAGGCTTGCTATTTTTGAAGCATTGTCTCTGGGGGGATTTAATATAGATTTAACTTTTATAATTTCCGGATGGGGTGGGAGTCGGTTACTGTGGATAATTTGGTTGATATAATCTCTGTGTTTGTTATGTCGAGGAGAGTATAGCAAGAAGTGTTCTTCATCTTCTACTACATTTTGGGTACAGTAGCACAGATCCAGTCACATCTTGGGGTGTTTTTATACCTACCGGTCCCTATTTCGAGTTTGTGACATCAGAGCCTCATCGTGGGAATCTGCAAATCTTGAATGAATGAAGAAGCAAGAATGCAAACGAAGTTATTACCAATAAATGTCGATTTCCGTTTTCTCTACCTACAAGGTACGCGTACAGCCTAATTGACCCAGTTTCCTTGTAAAGTTGCGCAAACACCGACACGTGGCTTTGTTTACAGTTTGTGGAAAATGGTTCTTCACAATCGATGACGTCATGTAGAGCGAACTAATATGGCTACACATTTTGGTTGAGGTAGAGTCTCAAAGTAATCTGCATTTATTTATAGAATGATTCATTTCCTTTTTCAGAGCAGCGCCCTGGAGTCGGATTGAGAAACTATTGACGGCATAAAGTAGCATATATACGGGTATAGTCTATGACCGCTAGCCTCACACCGCTGAACCGGCACGGGTTCGAGCCCAGCTGGTCCATGTGTGAAAGTTTGTCAGTTACTTGCCGAAGGGCGGTGGTTCTCTCTGGGTACTCCGGCTTCCTCCACCAACCAAACTGACTTGTCACCATATGAGTGAAACAAACTTGAGTGTGACATTAAGCCAAATTCCCTCCCTCCGTCCCTCCCTATGTACACTGTACCAAAGATGAAGTGTCTACCAAGTATCGTACGGCCACTATGAATCAAAAACGAATTATTGGCTTCTCCTCTGATTTGCAACTTGAAAAATGAACTGCGAACTGGGCGGCAACTTATAGAACGTATGACTTGTGACAGCACAGTATGCAATGGTCAACATTCAAACGAATAAGTCTGCTGACGTCTGATCCAGGTAAACAATCAAACTCTCAAAGGCTTTTTATTGCGAATACCAAAAAGACTAGATGGCATTAGTTAGGTCCTACACATCGTCCCTTCTCACATTTCCTTCTCTCAGCTTAGCTAACTGCGATAGCGATGTGTATTAGCCGTATAGAGTACGATGGGGTCCGTGTAACTTTTCACAGTTGAATTTTCATTTTTCGTTTTTGGTTTCCCGAAATAAAAATTGAAATTTGATCGTCATTTTTCAATTTTCGTTTTTGGATTATCAAAATTAAAAAATGAAATCTGACCGTCAATTTTAAATTTTTTATTTTGGGATTTCAAAAACAAAAAAACCAAAATTGAAATTTGACAATCAATTTTCAATTTTCGTTTTTCGTTTTGCTGCGCGCAAAAATGAAAATCAAATATTGAAAATTGCCTCGATTTGTCCGTTTTTCAGTTTTTTTAATATTTATTTTGACGTATAAATGTTAAATGCGCACGGGCCAGGGTTATGACCTCACTTTCGTTCCGCAGAGTAGTATTGAAAGTGCAAATCGAGTCGTATAGGATATTTTTTGATTGAAATTGTATTTTAAGTTTTGAAGAGTCGTATAGAAGGTGTGGATCGTGAGAGACATGGGATTTCACTAATCGAGATTCCTGGAGCCTAACATTCCCACTAGTGTAGTACAGGAGTAGTATAGAAACCGTGAATCTCTTAGCATATTGTGTGTTGGGGGATGAGAGAAATGAGGGAGTGACGTCACATCCGGGCAAAGGTCATTTCCGAGTCACCTGGCTTCCGGTAGTGGGTGTATATAAAATTAGGACTTGCCCGGAAACATAAAAAGCGGAATACGGACTTGGGGAATAATCCAGGGAAATGTGTATGGGGCCATCTAGAGGGGTGTATGTAAAATTAGGATTTGTCCCGGAAACGAGAAACACGGACTTTGCACCTAAACCATAGGGAATAACCCAGGGAAGTGTGTATGGGGCCATCTACAGGTATCCATGTAAAATTAGGATTTGCCCCGGAAAGATAAAAAAGCGAAACACGAACTTTACACCTGAACCATGGAGAATAACCCAGGAAAGTGTGAGGGACCGTACAGGGTGTCATATTGAAGCTCTCTTGGGGTAGAATCCAGCTGGAGTAGTGATCTTGTCTGCTCACGCCCTTCTGCGCATGCTTATTCGGGTAGTAGTATAGAAAGCGGGCATCTGAGGTGGGAGTTTGGGTCGAGGCGGGGTATACCTGACCAAAATATGGCGTGTAGGGTCTCGTTTTGAAGCTCTCGTGGTGTAGAATACGAGTTGAGGAACGTCACGTCATCTACGACGTCACTGTGACGTCAGCAGTAGTAAAGGAAG